>JANHFO010010496.1:154232-166938 GCA_032468095.1 Pareas carinatus | reverse complement strand
GTCAACTCCCAGAATTCCCCAGCCAGCATGCTGGCTGGGGAATTCTGGGAGTTGACATCCACCCGCCTTAAAGTGGTTAAGATTGGGAAACCCTGATCTATAGTTTCCCTATTTTAATAGACTGTGGGATCCTTTAAAGGAAGGAATGTATTTTTATCTTAAATCTTGATCTAGAGAAACTGCCCACTTTCTTATATTCATCCAAACATTTTGAGTCTTTCTCTCACTGCTGTACTTCATACTCAGTATATGATATTTAAATATAGCTTTTATTTTATTGAATATTCTCTGGACTCATTTTGCCCACTGATGTTAGTGATCAATATTTTTATATCCATACATTTGTTTCAGACTTTGTAGTTTCTGAATCAAAACCATTTCATTTTTCTGCTTTCTCTATTGTTTTCTTTAATGGAAGAGGTCTGCATATTCTTTTGTGATCTTCTAACTAATAGATGTTTTGTACCAGTGAGTAGATTTTTTGGAACATTGGTTAAGGCTAAACATCACACTTTAAATCTATTATCATTTTGCAAATGGGTGTGATTTAAAACAAACTGATTTAAAACACTCGCTAGCCACCCAGCTCAACCAAGTGACTCTGGGAGGTTCAGAATTCTAAAATTATAAATCAATATAAAATATCTTTTAGTCAAGAAGATTCTACAAACAACCCTGTTTCTCTTTGTTTAATGAAACCTGAATATTGTCCAATACTCAAAAACGTGTTTTCATTTTTAAACAACACAAAGCTATCCATCTTTTTCAGGCTGTCAGTTTTCAAGGCCATTAATTTCAGTTAATTAGTTTAATCAGTGTAGGAATTGGGAGAAGCAGAAGTCCCTCATACTTTCCTACAATTTCAAAGAAACTCAATTTCCTCCTTTTCTCCAAAATTGCTATTTTCAAGCTTCCTACACTTGATGCTACAAAGAGCCATGTATTTTTCAACAAAGTCAACTTTTGAGAAGAAAAGAAAAATGATTTTAGGATAAACTCTCTCTCAGTACAATACCAACTATAGAGAGCGCACTATTTATTTGATATGACTTTACAGTTCTCTGAATTCTTTCAGAAGGACAGTGGTCCTCAGCTAATACCTGCTAGCAACTCTTTAAAGCAGATGTTGTCTTTTTCCACAATTTTACGGCTGCCTTTCAAAGAGGCAGCACAATTTCAAGAAAGATACCTCTGATTTAAAGAAAATTCTAGAGGTGATACATTCATGCTCCAAAACATGCTTTCCTTCAACTCTGGAAGATTGGACAACCCTACCAAATATAGATGACAAAGCTATGGAACCAACAGCCTACATGGCTATAAAAGAATGCCAAAGCAAAGGCAATGTGATGGAATTCCAACAAGGCCAATCTGACTATGATTCTTGCTTAACAATAATGAAGAAAAGAACGGAGAAAACGTCACCTGTCACATCAAGGAAACAATAAGACCACGACAACATACACAAATCAATCTTTCCCAGCAGAGCAGTCTCCAAGTTGAGTAAAGATTACAACTTCCAGAATTTCTAACAAAGTCTTGATCATGTTTCTTTAAAATTTTGGGAGTTTTAATCTGAACACAACAGAAGAGCAGCAGATTGGCTAAAATTGAGACAGATCTCAAGTATGTGAAGCTGGAAACATTACACAAAAGTCTGCTTGAAAATGGCATCTGAAATAAGACAGCTGGTCTTCATTTCCCAACATTCAAAATTGCAAGTTTTCAAATTAAAATAAATGCTGATGCATCATGCTTAGGTCCAAATGAAGTAACATACACTATGACTTAAATATATGAACTATATGAAATATATGAGTCATTCACTGTGATCATTAAGTTCGCAGATGATACCATCGTATGGGGTCTTATTACAGGTGGAGACAAAACAGCATACAGGGGGGAGGTTCAAAAACTAGCCACATGGTGCTTACAGAACAATCTGCCCCTGAACATCAGCAAGACAAAGGAAAGGGTGTTAAGACTTCCGGAAGAAGAGAGAGAAATCTGCCCCACTTTACATCAAGGGGGGCTGTGTGGAGAGAGTTCCCCCCTTTAAATTCCTAGGAGTCTATCTCAGTGAAAATCTCACCTGGAAAATCAACACAATCCAGGTAGCCAGGAAGGCCCAACAGAGACTTCACTTCCTTAGTGTCCTGCAAAGAAATTAAGTGGAACAACAATTGATAACCTCCTTTTGCCGGTCCACAATAAAAAGCGTCCTCACTTATTGCCTCACTTGTGGCATGCTTACAGACCTTACAGTGGGTGATAAGGACAGCACAAAGCATCGTAGGCTGTCCCCTGAGACCACTGGATGACATCGCTAAGTCCCATTGCCTCAGAAGAGTGAGGAAAATTCTCAGGGACGACTCACACCATGGTCAGCCCTTCTTCACTTCCCTACCATCGGACAGGAGATACAGAAGCATAGGCAGTCGCACAAACAGGCTGAAGAACAGTTTTTATCAGTGGGCTGTCACACTCCTGAATGAAAAATATAACAACGTGGTGTCTGCATGTGTTGGGGGGGAGTGCACGAAGGGAGGCTCAGCCAATCACATTGTACACATGTTGTACTATGACAATAAAGCTTCATTAAAACAGGTGAGTTGAATCTCAGATATGGATCAAAACATAAGTATCACACTTCCCCTCACATATACCACAATTTTTTACAGCTTTCCCTAATTTGTAAATCCAGTCATCATATAAAGAGAAATAGTGCAAGTAGTCCTTGACTTATGGCCTCAACTGAGTCCAAAATTTCTGTTGCTAAATGAGACATTTATTAAGTGAGCTTTGTCCTATTTTACGACCTTTCTTTCCTAAGCTGTTAAATGAATCACTGCAGTTTGTCAAGTTAGTAACACAGTTGTTAAGTGAATCTGGCTTAATTTTGATCATGTGATCATGGAGATGTTGCAATGATTGTAAGTGTGAAAAATGGTCAAAAATCATTTTTTTTCATTGCCATTGTAACTTTGAACCATCACTAAATGAGAATTGTTGTAAGTCGTAAGAAGAATTGATGCCTTTGAGTTGTTGTGCTGGAGAAGACTCTTCAGAGTCCCTTGGACTGCAAGGCGATCAAATAAATCAGTCCTGGATGAAATCTACTCTTTAGAAGGACAAATGTTGAAGCTGAGACTCAGATATTTTGGCCACCTAATGAGAAGAGAGGACTCCTTAAGAAAAGGCTGTGATGTTGGGAAAGATGGGAAGCCAAAGGAGAAGAAGGGGACGGCAGAGAATCAGATGGCTGGATGGTGTCACCGATGCAACAGGCATGAGTTTGGGCATACTGCAAGAGGCTGTGAGGGAGAGAGAGGCCTGGTGGACTCTGGTCCATGGGGTCACAAACAGTCAGATACAACTTAGCAACTGAACAACAAACTTATAAGTAAATTGTAAATAACTGTTGTAAGATTACCAGCACCCTCAGTACAACTAATCCTTGCATGCTACTATTTGTCTAGTTACCTCAGCTTTCATCCCAATAGATCTATCACATAATCGATGGCTGCAAGCAGTACAGCATTGGTAGCTAAAGCGACTCTTATTTTTGGCGATAGCATACCCTTAAGTAACCAACACTGGAAAAAATCAATAGAGCAGAACCACTATCCTTCATGATCTCTTTCTGAAAAACCACACAGAGAATACTGTTAAAATAGGAAAAGCTGCATAAGATGAACTTCTGATCTGATCCAGAAAGGCAATTATATATTTGAAGAAACGACCCATTTTAATTGAACAAGTTCTGCCATGCTTCATCTTTTTTTGCCCTCTTTTCATTAACAATTTATGCTTGCCTGATACTCACAATTTTCAAAACTATTTAATGGAGGGGAAATACCATTAAAAATGCTTCTTTCTCTCTTGGAAGTTTCCAGGAATGCATTTTTCTTTCTCTACTTGACATGCACAGCTTGATTTTTTTAAAACTAAGGGCAAAAGTACATGTAACAGAGGATATAATAATGTTCCCCAAAATAGCAACTCTATGTCAAAGTCCGTACTTTCATCGCAGATGGTAATGCTTAAATATATTCTGTATATACCATGACTTCTACTTGTGTGGGTTCTATAAGAAAACCTTAATAGGGAAGTTGCTTCACGTTATAACTTAGCCAGTATTTAGTATAACTGCAAGTCTAAGCACATTCTCCTTTATGTTTGATTAATTCCTTCTATTAATTTCAAATCAATACAACAAGGTTGTTGTCACTTCTCTGCTATCCTAAATTACTATACTCTAATTAGCTGTACATTAGCACAGGTAGTCCTTGATTTATAACTACAACTGAAATAGAACTTCTATCACTAAGTCCTGTCACTAAGTTGTTAAGTGAATCACATGAGTCTTAAGTAAATCTTGTTTCCTCCACTGACTTTCCTTGTTGGAAGCAGACTGGGAAGTTTGCAAATAGCAGTCATGTGACACCACCACAACTACCACTCCAGGACCTTACAACCATTATAAATACTCGTCAGTTGTCAAGCACCTGAATTCTAATCATATCACTGCAGGGATGTTGCAAGAGTCAAAAAAGTGAGTACTGATTGTAAATCTTTTTCAGTATCATTGTAACTAGAAACAGTCATTAAACAAACAGTTGTAAATTGAGAACTATCCACAATACTATATTTGACACAATAAATAATGTTTTATTTTACATGAAAGATCTGGTACAGTTCTGAAAAGAAGTTTAACTTCTATTGTCAACTGACCATGGTTTAATATCCTAAAACTCTCAGCTTCGTTAATCTTAATTATGACTTTCTGAATTCTCAGACAGGATAGTCAACATACCTGAAGAACATTGGCCTTGAGAAAACATGCATAAAACTAGCAAATTTACGTTCCCTTTCGGCAAAATAGTGTTTGAATTGTTATAAAGTTAATCAAGAGTATTTCAATATAGAACTTATATCGCAAGCTTTTTCTTTTATTTGTCAAATTTGTACAGCCATGATTCTCTACATGTATTCTTCTGCATTTACTGCAAAGGAAAAGTTAATGTAATAGTTGGGTTCATCCTTGTCATTTATCTGGAACAGTCAAAAAATATGCTGCAATGACGCCAGCTATTTTTAATATTTTTCCATTTACACACAAAATGGCCAAAAAAACCACAGAAATTTTTGACTCGTCCCAATGTACTAACCACAAATCAGACATACTAGTGAAATTTTTCCATCCAAAACTGAAGAAAATGCTGTGTCATTTGAATGATGTTTGTGTCTGCAGTGATAGATTTATGAAGCCCTTAGAGAAAAGCAAATGGCTTCATCTACATATTCTTCACTTTAAAAAAAACCTTTAGTCTACATGAAATATCTCAGATGTGCATATTGCATTAAATGTCTTTATACACATGCACACACATAAATACTAATATGTGTATGTGTTTGTGTATGTACACATACACACATATATCCAGTGTCAGTGGTCTAGTGGTAAAGACACTTGCCTACTTGGAATCATGGGGGTCCAATCCTAGATAATGGCAGAAGTTTCTCTCCTAGACCACAAAGAAAAAAATATCTTCTGCAAACTCGGCATAGGCGTCAGGAAGGGAAACTGGCCAGTAAATGCCCAGATCCGTCCAGTCACCCTGATTCTGCCCCAAGTTAAGGGATTACAAGGTCATAAAAAGGTGTGTGTGTGTGTGTGTGTGTGTGTGTGTGTGTGTGTGTGTGTGTGTGTACATATACACACATAGAGGATATTTAGGAGAGGGAAGAATCTGTCAAAATTTAGATCACATGGATAAATTCCAATCTTTTACCATTCTGTGGTTTTCCATAGAAACCATTCCAAAGGGCAATGAAAACATATTGACTAAATTCTAACACTGTAGCACAATCATAAATAAACAAGAAAGCTTTGCAAAGATTTGCCCTTTTTCAAAGAAATTGCATTTTGGTGTGTGTGTGTCCAAATAATTTCTCAAGAGGAGCTTCATAACCAGAACACTTGCAAATAAAATATGAAAGCTGTTTTTCCACTTATTTTCCAGGTTTCTTTGTTTTTCCCCTCCCCCAACCTAAGTCTTACTTAGAATATTCCCTGGAAGTCTGACCTTTATTAGTTTTTCCAAATTTAGCCCTTCAGTTTCTTACCAGCTGAGGGACAAAATATTATACACATACACACACACATCGTTTTGCATTAAACACATATTATTATCCTCACACATTCTCATACCTTACATAGCATCAGCATTTTGCTTTCTAAGAAAGAGAATTTCTCAGGAACTATAATTTTCATTCAAGAATTCTATTCTACTCGGATGTTAAACCTAGCAAGTTTATAAAGGCCAATTCCAATGGAGCATGTATAAAATTGTAACTTAAAAGGTTTTTCCCCCAGAAATAATCCTTATTTTCCAAATTATACTCCAATTTTTCTCTTTTTCTCCAATTCATTTTGTAAAAAGTTAAGTGATTCTCTCCTAGGTACCGCCAATACCTTCTCTTTTTGAATAGCTACATCATCTATTACCCAGAATCGCTTGACTGTATGGACAAATAAATAAATTTGATGGACAAATAAAATAAAAAATAAAGTTTCTCCCACCAGTAACATTTGTGGACTTATTGTTTATCTTGGGTCCTTGGTGCTTTATAACCTTTGTTGTTTTCTTGCAGATGTTCTATTACACAACACTGCACTGATTGTGTTTCTTAGTTGAGTAATACAACATCTGCAAGAAAACATCAAAGTCTGGAGATCACTAAGGACCCCACAGTTCAACCTTGAGCTACAAATATTCTCTTTTATTATATATCTCTTATCTCACTGATCCAAGAAACTGATGGGGGGGCACACTGGGAAAGAATGCAGATTTCTACTAGTATAATAAACCCTTTCCCCCTTTATCAAAAATATACTTGTTCATCGAACCAATGTTGATTTAAAATCACCTTTTCTATTTTTCACCCATTATCAGGGCAACCAATTAGGACATCTAAAGTAGTCCTCAACGTACAACAGTTCACTCAGTGACCGTTTGAAGTTATAACAGCACTGAAAAAAGTCATGAATGACCATTTTTCACACAACTACTACAGCACTCCTATGGTCACATGGTCAAAATCAGTCTTTTGGCAACTGTCTCATATTTATGACCATGGTGATGTCCTGGGAGTCACCTTTTGTGACTCTCTGGCAAGCCAAGTCAATGCAGAAGTCAGATTCACTTAACAACTAATTTAACAAGTGCAGCGATTCACTTAACAACTGTGGCAAGAAAGGTCATAAAATGCACAAAACTCGCTTAACAAATGTCTTGCTCGGCAACAGAAATTTTGAGCTCAATTGAGGTCATAAGTCAAGGACTGTCTGTATTTTAAGCATTTTATACCCTACTATCACACAGAAGATATAACTTGATTAAAAGGTTCCAAATTCAACATGTAAGCATTCAAGTTTTGTAAAACTTTTCCTCAGGCAAGATAGAAGACAAAGGTCACCAAACAGGCCAAGCATGGGGAAGGAATTTCTTTTTAACATTTATTCATAATGTTAAGATGAAATGTGGGAAGAGACAAAAGATATTCAAATTTTCTACCAGGAATGTCAGTTGTTTCAGCTTGTACCAAGTACTCTACTTTGAACTGTTGAGTTGAAGAAACGATGGGGTTGAGATTTTCACAATGTATCTGTGTGCATCTGTGTAATTCAGAGCCAGAGCGTGTTCCACTTTTCTGGAATTCTCACGGGTTAAAAATCTTCCCAGGTTTAAAGAAAATTTAGTCACAATTATGCTAGTCTTGAGGATAGATGCTTTGGCATATTTGCTCCCTTTATGAGTTTCAAGATTCAGAGGAAGCTTTTTTATAATCCACTAAAAACATATAAAATGCTCAGAAAGGGACTGGAGTTTTACATATATTATAAAGATCTGTTTGGCTCCTGTTAAGTGCTTTCAGTTCTTATATTTTGCTAATATTACTAAATGGAGCTTTTTGTAATATTTTAAGACCCCTATATATGTAAGTATATAGTGAATTCAATTGCATTTGCTGCTAAGATTGACATGTAAAAGGATTGTAATGACTTTGATTGACCTCTTTCAGAAACATGCCTTTATTTAGACCTCAAGGTCTTAGATTATGCTTCTTTGTACATTACCTTGCGAACACCCAGTCCATTTTTTAAAAGTCTTCTTTAATATTACAAACATACATAAGTGTTTCTGGTTTTGTATGCTACATGTGTGTATATATGTATGCTATGTATACTCAGAATCCCTAAATTGGTTTCACACATACTGAGATTTTATTTATTGTCACTTAAGATGCTGATCTTGTAACCCAAGTTTTTTTAAGAAAAACATTTTTATTAAAGATTTTCACAATAATAAAAAATAATGCAAAATAAGATTAAGAAAAAATAACAAAGAGGGGAAAATATAAGGAAAAAAACAAAAAGTACAGAAGACAGAAAAGAGAGGACGGGGCAAAAGGAAGAGAAGGAATAAAATATTTAAGGAAGTGAGTTTCAATTGTATTTACAGCTGTTAGGAACTTAATATCACTCCTCCTACTTTCAAATTACATTGAATAAATGATACTTCTTCACACATCTAATACTTTTCAGTTTCATGCCAAAGGTCTTGCAGATTCTTCAATGTTATCAGTTTGTATGCCATGGTTAATGGAAGAACTTCCTAATCTCAATTTTGCATTTCACAAAGCCTCAAGGCTACCTCACTGAAATTCAGCAGTGGTTACTTGGTGCAGGCAAATGAATGCATTAAGCCTGCTGGGTCTCTTTAAAAATTCACCTGCATAAAACACATCTAAACCAAAACTCCAGCCTTCCCCCTTCATCTTTCAATATCTAAAAGGTCTCCTGAAACCTCAGGCTGCAATGAAGTGCATTCCTCGGGGCAAAGAAAACTTACTGGTTTAGGATTATTTGTGAACTTTGCCAAATTGTGATTTATTGAACAAACCAAGCAAATGTTGGCTTAGCCATGTCACACCTTTTAGCTAGAATGCAAGGGGTCAAGGGCTACATTTGGTTGCTACTCATATGAGTGAAACCAAGTATGTTTGCTGAAATAAGCTCTATTCCGTTCTAAGCAATGCACCTTTAAATTTAAAAAAAAGGCTTTTGGGTAAACAATGGGCTATTTAGAGAAGGACAGAAACTACAAAGATTTTGTTTAAACACCTCCTTTTATCTCACAATACATCTGGAACATATTATTGGAAAAACAACCAATGGAGCAGCTACTCCCTAAATCCAAAGCTGCTAAAATGTTTGGACAAATAAACTTAAGATTTGTGAAAGAAACTACATGTATGTTGAGAGCTAACTTGCTTGCTCAGCAATAAATATATTCAGAACATCTCTTCAGCGACCCACAAGAAAATATAAATTTGTAAACTTGGAGAATCAATAATGTTCATTGAGGCTTATTCTCAAATGTTCATGATGCTTGGGATTGTAATGAAGAGATTTTTCTCTGATATAGGACAGTGATGGTGAACCCATGGCACGTGTGCTACGGCAGGCACGCGGAGCTCTCTCTCCTGGCATGTGAGCCAGGTCATCCCAGCATTGCCTCAGAGCTGAGCATGCTCAGAAAGGAGTAGTGACACCAGGCAGTGACATCATGGGGCCATGCACATGCTGAGAAAGAGAGCAGCGGTGCCAGATGATGACATCATGAGCCACGACTCATTAGCCATGACTCATCTGGGCTCATTTAGACTCAGTGTCTAAAAGGTTAGCCATCACTGATATAGGATGATAGTGGAAATATCTGCACTATGAAAACAAAAGAATTGAAAGAATTGTCAATCTAAAAACTAGTCCCCATGACATCATCAATACAGGTAACTATATTACAGGTATCTACCAAATGAATTTATTTGTAATTTATGTAGCATGCTGTGAAGTTGGAAGCACCCATTAGGTTACTGTTGAAGAACATCAAATAATCATTCATAAACCTTTAAATCTAGTCACTTTTATTCTATTAATGGATTAGGTGGAACCTTCGTGGAATATACATATACATATAATAACAGAATTGAAATGGATCTTGGAGAATGACGTCTAGTCCAACCCCCTGCTCAGGCAGGAAACTCTACACCATTTCAGACAAATGGTTGCCCAACCTCTTCTTAAAAACCTCCAGTGTTGGAGCATTCACAGCTTCTGGAGGAAAGTCCTTCCACTGATAAATTGTTCAAACTATCCGGAAATTTCTCCTTAGTTCTAGGTTCATTCTCTCCTTGATTAGTTTCCATCCAATGTTTCCTAAATTGCCTTGGGTCGCTTTGGAGAATAGCTTGACCCCTTCTTTGTGGCAACCCCTGAAATATTAGAAGACTGCTATCATGTCACCCCCAGTCCTTCTTTTCATTAAACTAGACAAACTCAGGTCCAGCAGCTGTTCATTCATTATATGTTTTAACCTGCAATCATCATGGTTACACTTCTCTGCACTAATATATATAAAAGAATAAATTTGTTGATATATGTAATAATTACCAATTACATATAACTTATAAACTATTGCAAACATGATAGTGAAAGACACTAAGAATTCTATGGGAACAGCAAGAGGTGTTAAATGCAACATCAAGGAAATCTATCATATTAGTCACAGTAATCATAGTTGTAAAATGAAGAAAGTCAGAATTACATGAAAATTTGTAATGGGCAAATGCAATAATGTAAGAAATGTGTAATCTGGTTTTGCAAGAAAATTCTGGACTATATTACCGAGATCTCCTATAAACAAACAAATGTAGATTCTATACCTGAAAATTACCAGAAGGACACCCTGGAATCAAATTAACTATGTAATTGGATTAAAACAGTATAATAAAGATGCAGAAGTGTAATACAATTAGTCAAATTCCTTCCAGGAAAATTGTGAAGATTATGAATTATGGATGTCAATCACATGGGTTAAAGGGGAAAGAAATTACAGATAGGTATGCTTGCTAACTGTTTATGATTTGAAGGGTTAGAACATAGGTGTCAAACTGGTGGCCCACGGGCAAGATACGGCCCACGCTTTACTTGTATTTGTGGACCAGATTTGGCAACAAGCACGGTGCTCCTTGGAGGTGGCAGTGGGAACACAGGAGGGAGTCTTCAGCTGCAGAGGAGCCATTGGCAGCTAAAGGGGGGGATCGGCAGGGGCTGTGACAGGGGTCCGTAGTGGGGTCTGGGGAATCCACGGAAATCACAGGGGGGGCACAGGGGGCTGGGCGCAGGTCTCTGGGGTTCACAGTGGGAGAAGGGGAAGGCAGACCACGACGGCTGCAGCGGCAGTGGCTCACAATGAAATTGGGCCTGACACCCCAGGGTTAGAATACAAACTAATGCAAGGGACACATTTAGTATACTTAATATATGACATCAGGCAAGAACAGATAAAGGAAGTCATCTCTATCAAGAACAGAAAAATAAGAAAAATAACATGTTTTCTTAGGAAATTGCAGAGAGGTAGGAGAGATTCAGAAATAATTGCAGTACATCTCTGAAAGAGATAAATTAGCTTAAAGAAAGATGGAAATATTATTCCATGCTTTGCAAACTGAATTAGAGAATCAGTGGCAAGATAATAATTTCAGTAAGCCATTGTACTAGACCAGAGGTCTCCAACCTTCGTCCCTTTATGGCTTGTGGACTTCAGCTCATAGAATTTCCCCAGACAGCATAGCTGGTTGGAGAATTCTAGTAGTTGAAGTCCACAAGAGTTAAAGGGACCAAGGTTGGAGACCTCTGACAACAGGCAGTAAACCAGCTGTCAATAAGAGAAATTCAGGACAAGATTAAACATCTACTAAACTGTATAAAG
Organism: Pareas carinatus; assembly: GCA_032468095.1. Classification (NCBI taxonomy): domain Eukaryota; kingdom Metazoa; phylum Chordata; class Lepidosauria; order Squamata; family Pareidae; genus Pareas; species Pareas carinatus. The sequence goes on along the minus strand of JANHFO010010496.1, from coordinate 155,098 downwards.
ATTCAGAGTGAGAGGCATTAAAATACTAACAGCTTAATAGGAGGTCAAGCTATTTTTCAAAGCACCTGAAGGCAGAACAAGAAGCAATGGATGAAAACTAATCAGGGAAATAATCAACCTAGAAACAAGGAGAAAATTCTTGAACAATTAGAACAATTAATTGAAGATTAACAGGCTGAGCCTGAGGGAGGGGTCAATGCATCATAAATCACATGTCTCTCTGCAACCAAAAGAGATTTAAGTGCAGCCCACCTTGAATGCATTCTTATTCCTGCTCATTTCACTGAATGCCTTATTCCCGCTCATTGATCATTAGTAGGTCAGATTTTTGTAGAGAGCTTAAGCTTGTAATAAATCTTTATGCTCATTTGAACTGCCTCAATCTCCCAATTTCCCCTCTTCAGAATCTGTGGGTGCTACATCTCTGGAGGTTTTTAAGAAGAGATTGGACAGCCATTTGTCTGGTATGGTAGAGGGTCTCCTGCCTGAACAGGAGGGTTGGACCAAAGTTATTTCCAACTCTTTTATTCCTTTCTGTTCTTATATCAACATATATGACACAAGTCTTGTGGCCTACAAATTGGAAAAGATTGGTGTATACATCTAAACCAAACAAGTGATACAAGAGCTCCCCAGAATGACAGACAATGAGATGAACAGCTTATCTATAGTAATATTTGTCAAAAACTATTCATTTATCATTCACTTCTCACCTACTTAAATCTGACTCATCGCTATATCTCAAAAACCATGAAAACTACAGTACTGAAAATTCATACATACCTTTGCTTCCCATCTACAAGCAAACTACAACAAAAATTTCTCAAAAAAAATATTTTTAAAGGAGTTATTTAACATTTATTGAA
>JANHFO010010496.1:117172-129123 GCA_032468095.1 Pareas carinatus | reverse complement strand
CTAAAATAAAATATCAGTGACTAAGACACTGAGCTTGTTGATCAGAAGGTTGGCAGTTCGAATCCTTAGCGTTGCATAACGGAAGTGAACTCCTGTTACTTGCCTCAACTTCTGTCAACCTAGCAGTTTGAAAGTGTGTAAAAATGCAAGTAGAAAAATAGGAACCACTTTGATGGGAAGAAAACAGTGCTCCGTGCGCTTTAGGTGTTCAGTCACGCCGGCCACATGACCCCGGGGACGTCTTCGGACAGTGCTGGCTCTTCAGTTTAGAAACTGAGATGAGCACCGTGCCTAGAGTCGGCTACGACTAGCATACACCTGTTTTTTTTTTATAATCTAAAATGAAGTATTCTATGTTCTGCAACTTTGTGGCCTTGGCAATTATGCACTGTCTAGGGTGAAATGCCATCCAGCTGATTCAATGACACCAGGTCAGACTTAACCTTCAAAGGTAGATCTTAAGGTTTTTTGTTTTTGTTTTTTTTAAAAAACCTCTTGCTTCAATTTGCCCAATCATTCTTCAACTTTGGATGTCAGAGTTGACATTCTGTGAGCAATGCGTGCCTTTGGTTGCTGAGCTTCCTGTTCTTATTTTATCAAGAGACTTAAAAAACATTTGTCTTCATCATAGAAAAATCTGCTACAGTATCTTATCTGTAAACCACTCCAAAACTCTGAAGGCTTGACTTGAGATAAGGAGAGCTTGTAAAATAATATTGGTAAAGAGTGAATGCGACATCGGTGCAGATGCCAAGAAATGTCTGCAGTGCATTTGATTCAGTTTTGTCCTGGAGTTGCAGTAGCAGATGGGTGAGTCCTCTCCCTGTCAAGCGTCCGTTTGACTTATATCTCATTTGTGCCTTAGTGCATTATAAGGAGGGCAAGTCATTGTATAACAACCATTGTGTTTTAAATGGAAAGGTCCACTGGATTATGTAGCAGATGATAAATCAGATGGATGGATGTTGGCCAATATTTCAGATTTCCCTTAAAGCGCATTCAGAGTTTTGTGTGGCATTAATTATACATCTGACTCCTTACGTCTGATGGTGATTGCCTCCATGGCATTATCGGTTTCCCCCCCAAAAAAACCTGGAGCAATTAATATGGTTGCTTGACACTGCTGTTGGGGAGGAAAAAAGAACAGAAAAAGATGCTATGGATGCAGGATGCAGGATCATAGCATGCAGGATTCATGCTTGTTCCACATGAATTTGGGAAATTTACCATTGAGAATATAGGAGCCATTCTCCCCCCCACATTAAAAAAAATCAAATACAATATAATACAAATACAATACAAATACAATAAAAACATTAAGCCAAAAGGAATATAGACATTTTTTCTTTCTTATCTGGTAACGGAAATGCATACATTCTCACTGAAGATGTTTTCAGTAAATTATACTGATTTTGTTAAGTCCATGCTTTTTAACATGCTTCGTCTAATATTATACCCAATCTCTGCTGCATGATTCAGTTGACTTGGCAGTGTTTGCATAAAAGGAAGACACTGACTGTTGCTATGGTCACAGAATCATTCCATACCTTTGGGAAGCTTCTCTCTCTCTCTATTGGTCAGGAGTGAATTATGGCTGGAACGGGCGCATGTTATGATCAGAAACATTCCCACCAAAGCAATCCAAATGTCTATCCTGGAAAGAGCTAAATCCTGTAAACGATTGAACCTGAGCTAATTTCAAGTGTCTTTACTTGGTTGCTTTTCATCAGGTTTTACTAGTTTTAGAGCGAGAGGGATTGCAAGTCTACTCCAAATTTTGCTTTACTCGGTCTTATTCATTGGGCTGCTGGGACTTTGTGATGGAAGCTATTTTAATCTTTTCTCTTCCATAATGCTTAGAGACTGAAATTCTGAAAGGAAGCTACTGTATATCTAACATCTCTAATTTGTGGCTTTATTTTGCTAAGTGTGTCAGGACACACAAGGAATTGTCTCCGGTGTGCGCGTGCACACACACTCTGTTCTAATCAAGGTGGGAACAAATACAGAGGAAAATAAATTCAATAATGTTAAAACGATGAAGTGCAAATGTTGCTTGAAATCTCTCCTGACTCAAGAATAACCTTGAATGGGCGTAATTTACCCATATTTTAATGATATTTATTTTGAAGATTTTTATAATAAGGATCAATCTTGCAAAGTCATCTCTGTTCTTATTTCTCACTTGGTGTTATCTGAGCTACATAATCGTGCCTCTGTATATTTTTGCCTTTGGAAAATATGGTTCTAAATATTAGTAGATTTATGGGGAAATCTTTAAAAGTTAAAGATGTTTATGCGATGCTGAATAATGTCCCAAGACTTTGGAATCTGATTATAGTTGTATTGCTCATAAGTGGTGGCTAAAAAATTGCAAAAATTGCAAAAGTGATATTATTCCATGTGTTAAGAAATAACTTACGTAAATACATAGCTTATATGGAAAAGGTAATGTACTAATCAAGGGATGAAAGAATATATACAACTTTGGCAAAGAGTATATGATTATTTTATAAGGATCTTTTGTCTTTTATTATACTATAGTACTGAAAGCTATTAGGTATAGTGGTTAAGGTACCAGGCTAGATACCAGATGACCGAGTTCCAGTCCTGCCTCAGGCACAAAGCCATCTGGGTGACCTTGGCCAAGTCAATTTCTCTCAGCTATATGGAGGAGAAACAGGCTAGACTCCTTTCAGCTTCCTGCTCTTCCATTTTTTCCCCAGATGGGTGGAGACATTCTTAAATAAAAATCAGGATGCGAGTGCCAAGATAGATCTGGAAAAGCATATTAATTTCCCTTTCTTCCCCTTTCCATCTCCTGTGTGGATGCTGCGGTAAGTGAGTGTGGAAATAAAAACTTCAAAGATGAAGGGCAGTTTGGGGCTCAGTGAAAGTTCTTGAAGGTTAATTGGCTGGGTCAGTTGACCCAGTTTTCCTGAGGTACCATTTGCTAACATTCAAATCCCATGATCTAATTACGTGTGTTGTGCAAACAAGCCAGTAGATGCTTCCAGTGGAAATGAGGGGAAGAGAGAGAAACATCTCTCAGAGCTTCTATGTAGCTTCATTGCTTTCAGATTTGTTTAACAAAAAGCAAACTGCTGAAGATAAGATAAGAAAAGAAAAAATGCTGTTGACATTTGGCACTGAAGCTGGGGAAAGAAACATTGAATTCCCCCTATTGGAAGACAGAGAAATTACTTAACAATAGAATCTGCTCCTTGGGAGCCAAGAAACACTCTTTCCGTGTTTATTCATGGATGGGTATAATAATAATAATATGAATTCACTAGCATAGTAATGTATACACACCTATCTCATCTTTGCCTGATTTCTAGTATGATATGATAGCAATATTTAGAAAGAGATTCAGGCATCCTCAGGCGTGTGAACCATTCCTTAAGGAGTTCATTGAAGAACTGGAAAATTAAAAGTAGGGCATTTACATACATAAACAGGAAAAGTGTCTATTTCTCTAGTAAAAGACTCTGAAGAAATGAGTCAACTAACTGCACTTACAAGGTATAATTTAAACCCGATAGTTTTATACTGTATCTCAACATTTAAATGTGGATTTTTCATCTTGGAGGCAAATGATTGCTGAAGAAAAGTTATGCTTTCAAGATTCTCTAAGACATTGGAATCCTGCCAATCATAATAACTAAAATGAGTTCTGGCACCTAAATTGAAAGTGCATCCAAACTCATCAACCAAATAGATTTCAAGATCTGAGAGTAGTTAACTTGCTGCCCCATTATACATTAGTGGAAATTTGTGGAAAGACCATAGCCCTCATCCTCTCTAGTCCATAAGGAAATAGTAGTCAAGCACATCTGTAGGGCATCAGTTGATGAAGTTATTCAGATGACAGGATGTCCAAGAATATGAAGAACTTGTCAAACTATATACTTATTCAGTTGTAATTACGGAGAACCTTATCTCAATAGTTCAAAATAATAATAATAAAGTATATGCCCTGACAGTATTCGAAGTAACTAATAATCCGGAGATACATTTTCTTAAGAAGAACATTGGATCGTTCACATGTTATGTTAAATAGTCAGGAATGATAAATTTTAGGATTTTGTGATTGAAATTTAAATAATTAAAATTGTGTGTTTTAGGAAAGTAGCTTGGAACATAGTTTCGGTGGCTTCTGGGGCAGTAAAAGTATGAGATTTTTGTTTCTCACTATTACATACACTAGTACAACCAGAAGAACTGGTTGTAGTCTGTGGCTGATTTTTCAATTATTTTTAGTACTGATGTTGTATATGTTAGACACTTGACAATAATAATTTGGGAATATTTATACATGAGATATAAACCTGTTTCATCTGCAAATATGAATTTATACATTAATCCCTATTAATTTAATATAAATCCCAAATCCTATATAAATATGATATACAGATCTCAATTCCCAGAATTCCCTAGCCAGCATATCTTAAAGTTGCTATGATTGAGAAAAACTGCAATAGATGGCAGATCTATTTACATTATTCATTCATTCAATATTCATAGATTCATATTATTACTTAGAGCTAGCCTTGCCGTAAGGTGAAGGGAATAGTATGCTTAAGGCTGTGACAAAACTGATAGGGAATGGTAAACTGTGTAAATTAGATATGAACAGCTTTAGATCAATATTCTGTCTATGAATTGACTCAGTGTGGTCTAATGTCTTGTTTTGGTGCTAGCTGTTGTCAAATATATATCTACTAAGATAGTATAAGAAATTGGATGACCACTACCGTGTTTCCCCGAAAATAAGACACTGTCTTATATTAATTTTTGCTCCCAAAGGAACATTAGGTCTTATTTTCGGGGGGTGCCTTACTTTGGGGGAAACACGGTAGATCCCCCACCCCCAAATAACACTCCCCTCGGGTGGCTCCTTACCTGATTGAGCGGGATGCAGAGAAATGGGGTGGGCTGAAACCTCCAGCGCTCCGTATCTGCGTATTTGCAGCCGGCCGGGAGGTTCGGGATTCGCACGCTTGCCGGCTCCCGTAAGTGCTTCCAAAGCGATTCTCACCTGTCTCTCGTGTATCTGCAAGCACGCGGATTCGAAGCGTGCAGGTTTTAGCCAACTCTGCAGAGAAATCTGCGCACTTGCAGACACCCAGGAGACAGCTTATTTTCGGGGGATGCCTTATATTCCTCCGAGAGGCAAAAATGTAGGTAGGTCTTATTTTCGGGGGATGTCTTATTTTCAGGGGAACACGGTAATAATCAATCTACAAGTCAAACTAGAATACCAAATGGCACAACTATCATATATTTTAAGATGTAATCAACATGAAAATGAAAATATCTATCTAGACCCGCGCCAGTCCGGCTTCAGACCTGGGTTCAGCATGGAATCGGCATTGGTCGCGTTAGTGGATGATCTCTGGAGGGTCCAGGATAGGGGTTGTTCTTCTATCCTAGTCCTGTAAGTCCTCTCAGCGGCTTTTGATACCATCGACCATGGTATCATGCCACACCGGTTGGAGGGGTTGGGAGTGGGGGGCACTGTATTGCAGTGATTCTCCTCCTACCTCTCTGATCAGATGCAGATGTGTTGACAGGAGGGCGGAGGTCGACCCCGAGGTGCCTGCTATGTGGGATGCCCCAGGGGTTGGTCCTCTCTCCCCTCCTGTTTAATGTCTATATGAAGCCGCTGGGTGAGATCATCCGTGGCTTTGGGGTGGAGTTCCATCAGTACACTGACGATACGCAGCTGTACGTCTCCACCCCAGGCCATCCCAATGATGCCGTGGAAGTGATGACCCAGAGTCTTGAGGCCGTGCAGGTCTGGATGGGGAAGAACAGGCTCAGGCTTAACCCCTCCAAGACCGAGTGGCTATGGTTTCCGACATCCCGATATAACCAGTTGATTCCATCTCTGGTCATCGGGGGCGATTCCTCACCCCCGATGGAAAGGGCTCGCAACTTGGGTGTCCTCCTGGAATCACGGCTGTCATTAGATGATCATATGATGGCCATGGCCAGGGGGACCTTCTATCTAGTTCGCTTGATACACTAGTTGCGTCCCTTTCTAGATCGAGACTTGTTACACACAGTCACTCAAGCGCTTGTCATTTCTCACCTGGATTACTGCAATGTTCTCTACATGGTGCTCCGGAGACTGCAGTTAGTTCAGAATGCGGTCGCGCGGGGGATTATGGGGGTCACCGAACATTCTCATGTGACCCGCCTCCTGCGTGAACTGCACTGGCTGCCTGTGGTCTTCCAGGTGTGCTTCAAGGTCTTGATTATGACCTTTAAAGTGCTCCATGGCTTAGGGCCAGGGTATCTGCAGGAGCGCCTTTTACTAAATAATAACTCCCACCGATCAGTTCGCTCCCACAGAGAGGGCCTTACCAGGGTGTCGTCAGTCAGACAATACCAGCTGGCAATCCCCAGGGTCAGAGCCTTCTTTGTGGCAGTCCCGACCTTGTGGAATGAACTCTCCCCAGAGATACGTATCAACTCTGATCTCCGGGTCTTTCGACGCACCCTTAAGATTTACTTCTTTATCCAGACCAGCCTATCCTGATTTCCTATATGCCTCCTCGGGGTTTTTAAAAGTAATAGGGTTTTATTTGGATTTAAGTATTTTAATCAGTTCCTAATTTAATTCATTTTAATTAATTTTAAAAACTTGTTTGTTTTATGTATGCTTTTAATTGGCTGTACACCGCCCTGAGTCCTTCGGGAGCAGGGCTGTATATAAATCTAATAAATAATAAAATAATAAATAACAAGTGAATTGTCATACAAATAAAAGAATAGGCAATAGGTAATAAATAATAAGTAATAAGTAATAGGAAAGATGAGAAGGGTAATAATGATATATTTCTACTAGATAATTTAACAGTATTGTGGTAGTTGTTTAGCAGATTGATGGGTTGGGGGAAGAAACTGTCCTTGTTGAGAAATACTTGCATATGCTAGGACATAAAGAAACCTGGACAGGTTTTCAAGATAGAGTTATTATCCTCTACTGCAATGAAGTTATGGAGTAACTAGGCAGAATTCCTGGTTTCCCCAGAGTCTCCTTTTCTTGACCAGGCTTATCATGAAGGGTTGAAAGATAATGATTTGGAACAGCCATTGGTAATGCTGATATAGTGACTATTGAGAAAACCTCCAACCTCATGGAAAATTGAACTGGAACTTAAGCAGGGAAAGGAAAACTTGACTGAAGACTTTCTGTTCTATGGAGTTTGCAACCAAATTAGAAAAAAAATTGCTGTGTGTAGCTTTGCCAAGTTACAACAAGCCTGAACAAGGTTCTATAATAGGCAACTATAGGAAGACGCCAAAAAAAAAACCCTGTGAAATTTAGTACATTGCATTTTAGGAGATGTAGTTTGTCTTATTTGAATAAATCACCTCTAGTGTCATAAGGAGAAACCAGAGCCACTTGATATGCCTAACCATTAGTAGTACAGAATGATAGTGAAACAGGTGTGGATCCTGGGAGGCTAAAAGCAATGTCTTCAACAAAAGACAAAGTTTATTTCCCCAGATGTGTCTCAACCTGTTTTAAACCATTCTTAATAAAGAAATGGATGGGGCAGGGCCTCAGGTCTTGGCATAAAGTGTATAGCATGGCAAGTCAAAGAGCAAATGCTATTAGAATTGGCCATTGTTTCTTAACATTGCTGTAGAACTCTCAGGGAAGTCACAAATAGCAGTAATTATTCTTATCAATTGACATTTACATAAGGTAGGAAAATCTACATGAATATCATTCTAAACAATTGGCACATGATTTTCTTCACATCTTGACTGGAATGCTGTGACCCACAGCCTGAAATGCAGGTGGGATCAGGACAAAATAGGAAGAAACAAACATTAGATTTTATTTGACTTAATAAAATGTAGTTAATATAATTAATCTCTATGTCTTTAAACATTTTTCTTCAGACTTAACATTGCAATTTGGTAGCAACTCCTGGATGGCTTTTAAGGGGCATAGCTAAGGTTTAAGGGATTGGGCACCTCAAGAGTTTCATGATGTCCATGTACAAATGCTTGCTAATGTGCAAGGAAAAATATTTCCTAATCTATATTCCCAAATTAGTAGATTTGGATCCAGATTTGTGTCCTGTTGTAATCTAGGCAACTCAGTCTATTGTACATACTATATGAAAATATCTAGCCTTGTTATGAAGGAATGTTCATTCCCAAATGTCAACACAGATCTAAATTCCCAAAATGGCCAAATTACAAATTAAAGGAAGAACTAATTTTAATAAATATTTTTAGCTCAGTCTTTGCAAGACAATAGGAACAGTTTAGTTATCTTCCATGTAATTTGTTGAGCCAGCTCTAAATTGCCTATATCAACTCTATTCTCCAGGGCATGTATATAGAAAGAGATTGCATAATAAGAGGGAAACCTGCATAGGAGGAAAGAGATTGATTTAAAAGGGGCCCATTGTCTTATAAGTCTGAAACAATTTTACTGCCTCTGGAGCAATGCCTGCAGCTATGTAATTTTCTTTGTTAGCCAGGTTTTTTTTACTGAAATCCTCATAGAATCAGACAAAAGATATTTAGAGTAAGGTCTGATTGCAATTTCTAGATGCCATCATCTATGCTGTTTGGAAATTCTGGAGAATGGCTAGATCAAACTTCTGAAGATGATAACCTTGAAAAATGAAAGAGAAGATCTAGTGTAGAAGCCATGGCATGCATCTTGAAACCTCTCAGGCAGACTTCTAAAAAGCAACAATTGATAAAATCTTGGAAAAGATACCTATGCATAAACTTACTCAACCAGTACAACAAGGAATTATAGCTACTTTTTTTAAATTCCTGTCAGAAGCACCTTCAAATTATCAACATATAACATTCAACACAGAGAAAATGAAATAGGTCATAAAAATATATCAAATATTAAAAAGCATGTAAAATAAGTAGAATTAAAACTAAATCACATTCACTTAGCATTGGGTCATTTCGACAGCATTTTTTTTCTCACCAGCATGAGGTCTTCCTCCGTATATGTTGAAGGGCATCATATGCACTGGAGTATATGTGAGATGAATTCTTCTTCTCCAAAATCTTCTATTGGGAAGTCCCATTTTCTTATATTGTTCTTTGATAGTCCTACCCCGGTGCGCAGTCTATTTAATAATTTCCTAGTTTCATCATCCTCATGCAGTCCATGGCATCTTGTTGTTAGGAGGGGTGGAGGTTTTGAGGAAACTGTTCCTCCATCTCATTCTTGACCTTGGAGATTGATGACCATATAATAGGTGTGTTTCTGTGGAACACACTTAGTATATGGCCATCCACCTCCAAGGTCAAGACTGAGAAGTTGTAGCTTAAACAAAAACATACAATATAATACTATGGGCTTCTCCTTATAAGCTGTTCAACCTTCTAACCATACCTTCTAACCATTACATAATCAAACTTTCTCAATAATGAACTAGGTTCCTTCTCTGTCTTTGTCAGCCTTAACAACTTTAGACGAGTCAACTTCAATTCCCAGAATTCCCTAGCAAGGCTGGCTGGGGAGCTCTGGGAGTGGAATTCCACTCATCTTAAAGTTGCTAAGGCTGAGAAACACGGATCTAGTCTATACTCTCAAAGGATTGGATCCTTTTTTAAAAAAAATTGTAAATTGTACTATGAGGAAAACAAACATAAAACAGTTGTACGCATGAAAAATGGTCATAAGTCCCTTTTTTCAGTGCCATTGTAACTTTGATCCCTAAACAAATGGTTGTAAATTGAGACCTACCTGTAACTGGTTCTCTCACAGTTACAGAAAGTGGATTTTTAAAATATTTTTAGAGAAGACTCTATTACTGTTATTAAACATTGTTCAAAACCGGCACTCGGACTGCACACTGGTGTGTGCTGCAGTAAATCTCATTAACTAAACTACAGAGCTAAGAATATTTTTTTTGCTTAAAATAGAAAGTTCATACAATCAAATGAAAGATTTCCCTATTGGAATATTTATCTTCATGAACACATTTGGCTATGTTGAATGTAAGATTTCAGGGGTTCTGGATAGATTTCTTCCTGAATAGATTTCTTCGTGAACCAAGACTGGATCAGAATGTCACAAAGGAAAGGACAAATTTAATGAAACAATAGCCAAATCAGAAATAATGTACTTAAAAAAAAATAGCTGCATAGGGGAATATAAAACTTGGGGAAATGTCTAGAAAAGAATTATTGGCGGGTTAAAATGTATTGATTGTTTATATCAATGCAATTAGCTTTCACTTGTCCTGTTCTAATTTTCCAACAAGTGGCTGTAGGTAGTTAACTATTACCTCTTCATGAAGAAACTTCTTTTAAACAGACATCTCTACTGGGAATTTGTGAAGGCTACCTTTTACAAATAACCAGGTGAGGACAACTATCAATGACACCATATGATCTACAACCTCTGAATGGCTTCAGAGACTTTGCAAATATTGAAACAAATAATTTAGGAAAGAAAAGTTAGTAAAATGGTTCTTAAGTGAATCGGGATTCCCCAATGACTTTGGGGATCATATGACTCTGAGACACTGAAACCATCATAAATGCATGCTCATTGCCAAAAAATCTGAATAATTGCATCATTATGGACAGGGATGCTACAATGGTCGTAAGTGTGAAAAATGGTCATGTCACTTTTTTCAGTGCTGTTGTCACTTCAAATAGTCACTAAATAAATAGTTGTAAAATACACCAGCAGGTATGATTTCAAAGAATAAAATATTTTTAAAAAATAAAGTTTGGGAATATTGAGGATGAAAATTATTTGTAGATGAGTTGGAGAAAGGCACAGTAAGTCCTGAGCCAGTGAGATAATAATATTAGTTGCCTGTTCGTTCGAAGGACACGCATTTTGCATCTTTGTGAAGATTAATCTGGGCTGTTGTCTAGGGAAAGCTTTATTGACTTGTTTATGAGAGGCTTTAATCATCTGACTTGGAGAATAGCTTAATTTTTATTTCCTCTTTTATCAGAGATAGTACTGACTAATTTGTTGCCAACATTTAGAGTAATTTCCACAGAGACTACCTGCTGATGCTTAGAACTGACACACAAATCGTCACAGGTTTCATATTGTGCACAAAAGCACCTGAAATTTCTGTTTCCACCACAGGACGAGCACACATATTTCTCAAGAACGAGAGCTAGTTAGCCACTTGGCACACCTTACAATTATATGCCTATTTCCTCATCGTGTTCTATAGATACAGATTTTCTCCCTGATAAGCAGGGGTCCCCAACCTGAGGGTCATCACCCACTACTGGATCGTGGCCTATTTGCAACAGGCCCGCATGAGTGATGGGTCATGATGCATGTGTGTGTGCACACACAGCTCCACTTGTGCAAGCAGCAGGTGCTCACAGCCCCATTCGTACAAGTATTTGGGGGTGCAAGAGGGCCTGCCCCACAAATAAAACCACCCCTTCTTCCCCCTTCTCCTCCATGCCAGGCCTGGAAAGGTGGAGGAATGCTGATGTAGAACATAACAAATGTAGTTTCATAATTTAGCGCAGTAGACTTAGTTACACAAGCTTTGTAAGAAATTTACGATAGATACACTATGCACTTTTGCAAATCAATTTTTTCCTCTTCTATCTAGTCAAAAATTATAATATCCCAATCAGGATTCTAGGCAATGAAATGCCTGTTCAAATATAGGAAGTTTTTCAGACAGTTGCGCAGTTCATAAGAAATAAATGTTCTTCCACCTTTGCACAGATTCTCGAGTTAGAACTATAATTGAGTCTGGAATTACAGTTATAAGTTGTGTTGGTTGTTAAACAGATCATCACACAAGGGCATCTGATTTTATGACCTTTTTTGGCAGTAGTTGTTAAACAAACAGAGTGGTCTTTTTTTTTTTACCAAAAAAAGTTTTTATTTAAGAAACTTTGAAAAACATACATAATATAAAACACAAGAAACACAGTCAAAACAGAACATA
>JANHFO010010496.1:92159-112101 GCA_032468095.1 Pareas carinatus | reverse complement strand
TGACAAATCAAGGCTTGAACTATCTCGCTTTGCATGTAATGAGTCTATCTCATATATTAGTTTCACCTTTTAAGTTGTGTTACTGAAATTCTAATTTTTCGTGTTTCACCTGTAGATCGTGTTTTTCAAACTTGGAAAATTTAAGATATGAGGGCTTCAACTCACAGGGTTCCCCAATCAGCAGGGTTGAAAACTATACATCTTAAAGTTGCCAATTTTGAAAAATACTGTTCTGAGTTTTCTGTTCTTCAAAATTTGTTTCAGGAAAAAAAATGCAGCTTTTAATTTTGCATCTCATCCATTTGTTTATAATAAAAACTTTTAATGGGATATGGAATTGCCTGCACACTGCTGCATATAAAATCTTCAGGCATCAGCCAACCGTGGCACCTCCTAAAATGAAATGTTGACATTCATGGCTGCTAGAACAAAACAAATGTGATTTAATTCCTGGCATGAAACTGATACTCATGCAATTGCAATGTTTTCCAGGCAAAGAGGGACTGCAAAGATGGACATAAAAGTTGAAGATTAATCAAATAAAGGCAGACAAGAACTAGCAGTAGCAGTATATTGGTATTTCTTAACTAGTCTAATGAAAAGGAGAGTGAGAACTAGAAAAAAAATCTTGCTTTTGGCCAGAAAAAAAAACCTCTGGAGAATTCAAGTTACAGATATCATGGAACACCACAGCCTATTAAATGCTTCTCAATTAGATAAATTGTCTTTTTTTTGGTATCATACAAAGCACAAACAATTTAGTTTGCTGTTATTATTCAATATACTTATCTATTCAAAGACTTCATTGGAGTAGATGAATACTGTACTGTTTCTGTAAAAAATATATAACTGCATTAAGTGCTAGGATCTTAACAGAGCCCTAAATTAAATGTTGTTTCTTAAGACAATCCTTGGATTAAGAGGCAGTGTTGAGGAGTGGCTTAATCATCATCTGTGCTTTATTTCCTTTGTCATGATTTACTTACTAATATATGGTATAGGATGGTTCTAGTCAGAACATCTCTTCTGCTTCCATTTTTTCATAACATTACTATGAAATAATGAAATGAAATAATATGAAATATTATTATACTGCATCATAGTACGTCATAGTACATCATACTACAATACTATGTAATTATATTCTATGATGTAACCATACTAATACATGGCATGCCTTCAGATGTGATGGAAATGCCTGCAAAATACAGGTAGTCCTCAACTTACAACCATTCATTTAGTGACTGTTCAAAATGTCAATGGCACTGAAAAAAGTGACTTACAACCATTTTTCACACAACTCTTGCAGCATTTCTACTGAAACAATCAAATGCAAGGCGCTTTGAAAAAACAGTTATGCTATATGTATATGTGTTGTGTTTATAAGACAAGCTTTTGTTAGTGTCTTTTTTGTTCTACTTTAAAAAAAATATTTTGGTGTTTTGTATTTTAATCTTTTTTCAATAAACTTTTTTAATTCAGGTGCTTTGCAACTGGCATATATTTACAGAATACAGAATTGCAGAGTTGGAAAGGAACTTGTAGGTCATATAGTCCAACCCCCTGCTCAAGCTGGAGACCCTATGCCATTATTGACAAGTGGCTGTCTAGTCTCTTCTTGAAAGCTTCCAGTGATGAAGCAGCCACAACTTCTGAAGGCAACTTCTGTTCCACTGGTTGATTGTTCTCACTGCCAGGAAATTTCTCCTTATTTCTAGGCTGAATCTCTCCTTGATCAGTTTCCATCCATTGTTCCTTCTCTGGCCTTCAGGTGATTTGGAAAATAGGTTGACCCCCTCCTTTTTGTGGCAGCCCCTCAAGTATTGGAACATTGCTATCATGTCACCTCTGGTCCGTCTCTTCACTAAACTAGCCATGCCCAGTTCATGCAGCTGTTCTTCATATGTTTCAGCTTCCAGTTCCCTTATCATCTTTGTGGCTCTTCTCTGCACTCTTTCTAGGGTCTCAACGTCTTTTTTATAGTGTGGTGACCAAAACTGGATGCAGTATTCTAAGTCTGGTCTTGCTAAGGTTTTATAGAGTGGTGTTAGTACCTCACGTGAGCTTGATTTGATCTCTCTGTTGATTGTATTGGGTTTTTTGGCTGCTGCCGAACACTGATGGCTCATATTTAATTGATTGTCCATTAGGATTCCAAGATCCCTCTCACAGTTACTGTATGTGTACTTTTGATTTTTCTTGCCTAAGTGTAAGACTTTACTTTTCTCTATGTTGAATTTCATTTTATTAGATAGAACACAGTGTTCAAGTTTGTCGAGATACATATGGAACCTGAGCTTATTGTCTAGGGTGTTGGCTATTCTTGCCAGCCTTGTGTCATCTGCAAATTTGATAAGTTCTCCTTTTATCTCCTCATCTAAGTTGTTTATGAAGTTGTTGAAGAGTACTGGACCTAAGGCAGAATCTTGTGGTACCCCACTGCTTACTTCTCTCCATGTAGACATAGTACCATTAAGGATTACTCATTCAGTACAGTTTGTTAGCCAGTTGCAGATCCATCTGGCAGTGATGCTATCTATCCCACTTGTTTCTAACTTTCCAAGAAGTAGGTTGTGGTCTACTTTGTCAAATGCCTTACTGAAGTCTAGGTATACTATATTCATAGCATTTCACTGGTCTACGAATTTAGTCACTTTGTTGAATAATGAAATAAGATTGGTTTGGCATGATCGGTTTTTAACAAATCCATGCTGACTTCTAATTATTACTTTATTTGTTTCTAGTTGTTGCAAATCTGTTTTTTAATTATTTTTTCCAGTATCTTTCCGGGTATTGACGTTAGGCTGTTTGGCCTGTAGTTTCCAAGGTCAGTTTTTATTCCTTTTTTAAAGATGGAAACCACATTGGCTCCCATCCTCAGGTAGCTCCCCGGTAGGTTCAGGATTTTTGAAAGATATGTTACAATGATTCTGACATGACATCTGCCAGTTCCTTTAGAACACTGGAATGTCATCTGTCAGGTCTCGGTGATTTATATTCTTCCAGGCCAGACAGTTGTTCTCTTAACATTTTCTTGCTTATTTTTATTTCTAATCTGTCTATGACAGTTACATTTTTGGTAGGCTGGACTATAGTTTCTTTTTGTGTGAATACAAAAAATGAGTTAAACAGCTCTGCTTTCTCTCTACTGTCTGTTACTTCCTTGCCATCTTCTCTCTTTAGTAAACTGATTGTTTCCTTGACTTTTTTCTTGTTATTTATAATAATAATAATTTTATTTGTACCCCGCCCTTCTCCCGAAGGACTCAGGGCGGCTTACAGGCACGTAAAAACACAAACATATGTTGAAAGAAACTTTTTTTTAATTACCTTTGACTTTTGCTGCTAGTCTATGTTCTTTCGGAGCCTTTGCTTTCCTGACTTCATCTTTGCAGATTCTGGCTAAGTTCTGATATTCTGCTTTAGTTATGTGTCCTTCTTTCCATTTTTTTGTACTTATCATTTCTGTCTTTCAGTTTGTCAGAGAGACCTTTGTGCAACCATGTTGGTTTCTTCTTGGATTTATTTTTTTTATCTTTCAGTGGTATTGTGCTGGACTGGGCTTTTGTGATAATACTTTTCAGAATTTTCTAAGCTCTCTCTGAGTTTGTTGAAGTCAGCTCTTTTAAAATCTAAGACTCTGGTGTGATTACATTCTGTAGCCTGTATTTGTATTATATTGAATTCCAATATGACATGGTCACGCTCACCCAAGGTTCCTGTGATTTCAGCTTCCTCTATCACTTCCTCTCTGTTCGTAAGAATTAAGTCCAATGTGGCTGTCCGTCTAGTTCCCTCCTCTACCTCGTGGACAACAAAGCTGTCAGCTAGGTTAGTCAGAAGCCTATTTGATCTCTCACTTGATGTAGAATTAGTTTTCCAGTTGATGTCTGGGTAATTGAAACCCCCCATTACTATTGTAGTGTGTTTCCTGCATATGCTTGTTAATTGGTCAGCAAAGGATACATCCATTTTTTCTGCTTGGTTGGGTGTTTTGTAATATACACCTATGGCAATGTTGTTGGAATCTGAGCCGGCTAGCAATTGAAGCCGGCCAAGTGAAGCTCCACCCCAAAGGTGGGGGCTAGAGCAGAGTAATGGAAAATCAGAAGAAATTCCTTGATTGGTGAAAGTCCAACCGGGGGGAAAGTTAAATCTGACAGCAATGGTGGTTTTGCTGCTGTCAGTTGCTGAAGTTTAAAAGTGAATGATCTATACAAATAAAGCTTGACAGAATCTGGACTCTGTCTCACTTATTGTCCACGATCCACACCTGGCAATGAAGGTGGGATACAGTGGACACAAGGAACTTGGACTCTGAGACAATCAGAGGAACGAAGAACTACAGCACGGAGAATAAGACAAACTGGCAGCAAAGAAAGACAGAATGTCTTCAAATCAGACACAAGTGCCGTCCGATCCTACTAAAGAGCAGTGGGACGCATTCATGGTCCGTTTTGAATTTTTTATGGATGCTCTGGACTTGTCTGAAATCTCCAAAAAACAGAGGAAGGGTCTGTTTTTGAGCAACTGTGGCCACGAGGTTTTCGAGACCACCAGGAACCTCGCAGAGCTGGGCACATTGCAAGAGATGCCTTGCGGGATATTAATGGAAAAATTCCGGGGGCATTATGCATCCAAATATGTGCCGGGCAACGAATTTCGCCATAGGATGCAGAAGTCCGGTGAAAGCTTCAACCAGTTTTTAGCAGTGCTATGAAAAGCATCAGTACACTGTCAGTTTGAGAAATTGGACGAAGCTTTACTAGAACAGACAATTTTCGAGGTTCGCGATATGAAACTGCAAAGGTGACTTTTAGCTAACAAAAACCTAACATTTCAGGTAGCAGTTGAAGAAGCCACTGCCACGCAGTCTTCAACTACCGTCGCTGACTCTTTACAGCATATCGCAGAAGCATCGGTTTCAGTAAAGTCAGGGGCTTCAGGAATCTCAGTACACCAAGCCAAATTCCTAAAAACCGAAGAAGACAATAGCGACCAAGAAGAAGACAGAGTCTTCTAGGTAGCCAAAAGAAAAGGAGAGCTCAATCGTGCCTGCAGAAGCTGCGGAGGGAACCACTCAAGGGCTACTTTTCAGTTCAAGGAGATGGTTTGTTGATGCTGCAGGAAAAAGTGGCATCTGGCAAGAATCTGCAGAGCTCCTTTCCCAATCACGACAAGCCAAAACTTTGACAACCCGAGACAAACCCCTCAGAAGCAAGCTAAAGACAGACGGCTGCCCAGAAAGCCCTGGTCAACTTGGAGCACCAAAAAGACTTTCAAAATTCACACCAGTGTGCTTAAAGCAAACACCGCTGACAAAATCCAAGCAGAAGTCACCATTTTCAACAAAAGATGCAAAATAGAGGTGGACTCAGGATCACGCATTACCATGATTTCATGGTCTCGAATAAAACAGATCAATCCCCAACCTCATCAAAGACCAGATCACACCACAACAGCTGCAGCTGAAAGACTATCAAGGGAATAGAATCCCTGTGTTGGGAAGAGCCACTGACCCAGTAGTCTACACAGAATTCAAGGGAAATATGCAGCTGACTGTTGTTGTGGAGCAACTGCCAACCCTGCTTGGCTTAGAATGGTCTGAGGTTTTGGGTCTTGAACTAACTGGGGTCAATTATCTAGCTGAAAGTGGAGCAATGACCTCATCGAGGACTTCAGGGACATATTCGACTGCACCTTGGGCAAGTACCGGGCACCCCAATTTTCTTAAGCTTAGACCCACAAATTTCCCCAATTAGAATTAAGGCCAGGAGAGTTCCTTTTGCCCTCCTTCCAAAATTAGACAAAGAATTGGACAAGCTGATCAGGCAGGGTGTGCTAGTTCCTACTGATCCTGCAAAATGGGAGATTCCAATAGTCACTCCAGTCAAATGAGACGGTTCAGTGCTCATTTGTTCAGACTACAAATGCACACTTAACAAAGTGCTCCGAAAAAGTGCTTTTCCTGTACCCGTGATTCAGCACTTATTGCATTCCTTAGGGCCAGGATCAACTTTTGCAAAGTTAGACCTAGCCCAGGCCTATCAGCAGCTGTCAGTAGCCGATGCTGCAGCTGAGGTCCAAACAATAATGACTCACAGGGAGGCCTTCAAGTATACACGTCTACAGTTCGGAATTAGCATTGCTCCAGGAATATTTCAGAGCCTGATGGAGCGATTATTTTACAAAATTCCTGGAGTAATAACATATTTTGATGACATATTAATCACGGCCAAAGACAGATGGCAACTGGACTCTAGGTTAAGGCAAGTATTACTGAAATTAAGAGAAGCTGGTCTTAAGCTTAAAAGCAGCAAAAGCCAAATTGAGTGCCCGAGGTCAAATTCCTAGGTTATAGGATTGATGAAAAGGGAATTTGCCCAACACCGGATAAGGTCAAAGCAGTCAAAAATGCCCCTAGGCCTAGCAACAAGGCCGAATTACAATCCTTCCTGGGGTTGCTAAACTTCTACAGTGTATTCTTAAGGCAAAAGGCCACTATAGCCGAACCACTACACAAACTACTGAGTAAAAAGCCAGTTTGGCAATGGGGCCCCAAGGAAGAGGAGGCCTTTAACAGGGTGAAAAGTCTGTTAACTGATGACAGTTTTTAATCCAATACACCTCAACATTGCCATTAATCTTAACATGTGGTGCATTCCCATTCGGGGTCATCAGCTCCCAACAGGAGAAGCAGCAGCAATTGTTTATTACTCCAGAATATTATCTCCACCAGAAAGTAGCTATGGCCAAGTCGATAAAGAGGCACTGGACATAGTGGCTGGAGTGAAATGTTTCCATAAATACGTTTATGGGAGGCATTTTGCCATAATCGTAGATCACAAACCATTATTGGGGCTCATTGCAGGGGATAGATCCACTCCACCCACTCTCTCCCTGAGATTCACCAGGTGGACAGTGTTTTTAGTGTCATACAATTATAATTTAGTGCACAGGCCAGGGAAAGACCTGAGCCATGCAGATGCATTGAGCCGGTGCCCATTAAAGACAACAGAGGGGACGGAACAAAATGATTGCCCCATCCTGTTAATCGAATGCTGTCAACCAGGCCTGGTGACAGCAAAACAGGTGGCAAAACACCCACTGGCTGATAAAACAATTAAGACAGTCTTAAACTGGGTATGGAAAGGCTAGCCAGCCTCTCCAATAGGAGAGGAATTTAAACCATTCACTGCCAGGAGAATGGAACTGTCAGCCCAGGACAGGTGTTTGCTAAGGGGAGACAGGTGGTGCTGCCAATTTCATTACGTTCTAAAATCCTGGAGGCTTGCATGATGGCCATCCAGGAAAAGACCGTATGAAGTCTCTGGCAAGGTGCTACACCTAGTGGTTCAAAATGGACCAAGAAATCCAGAACTGGGTTACACAGTGTAGACCTTGCCAAGAATCAAGACCAGTACTGCCTAAGGTTTCCCCCACTAGCTGAGAACAACACAAGGCACTGTGGTCCAGCCTCCACCTGGACTTTGCTAGATCATTCCAGCGGAAAACCTTTTTAGTTATAGTGGACGCCTTCTCTAAGTGGCTAGAGATCAAAATAATGGCATCCACAACCGCTGAGGCTGTCACAGCTGTTCTAGATGACGTATTTACCACCCATGGTCTCCCCGCCCTAATAGTGTCAGATATTGGCCTCCAATTCACCTCCGAGGCCCTGGAGCAGTTTCTGGGGGAAAAGGAGATCAAACATGCATTTATGGCTCCTTTCAATCCAGCGCTTAACGGAATGGTGGAATGAATGGTTCGTTCCGCCAAAGAAGCGGAGACAAAGCCCAGGTACGTGGCAAGGAAAAATTAATACATTCCTAATATGGCAGTATATAACACTGTGCAAAACTACAGTTGCCACAGTCCAGTTGAATTGCTGATGGGCCATAAGTTAAGGATGGTGTTAGATTGCCTACACCCAGCCTATGCCCCCAACATGAGACTCCCCTGGATAGAATCAGCCAGAACCTTAACTATAGGGGGAAAAGTACATGCAAGGAATTGCATGAACCACCCAAAATGGATCCCAGGGGAAGTGGTTGAGGTAACTGGGCCTAGGTCTTATGTGGTGTGCCTAGTCAATGGTTTAAATTGGCAGTGCCACATAGACCAGCTAAGAAGGGCAGGTCATCAGTTTAAATCTAATACATTAAACAAACCTATTCCTTCCCCCATAGAAAGCTACGATGACGACTTACCCAAGGAGTGATTGTCCGGCATATCCAATGGCGCTCTTCCTTATCCAGCATCGGTGGACGGCGCGCCCGGAGTCTCCCTGGAACTAACCAGGACAGCTCCGAAGGCTCAGACGGGCACGACCTCACTGGCTGACAGTCCGACTCGAAATGAATCGCACAGGCCCAGTAGAGCCTGTCGACGCCCCACCTACCTCAGTGATTTCATCTGCATCTAGGGGAAAGGGGTGTTGGAATCTGAGCTGGCTAGCAATTGAAGCCGGCCGAGTGAAGCTCCACCCCAAAGGTGAGGGCTAGAGTGGAGCGACGGAAAATCGGAAGATATTCCCTGACTGGCTAAACTGCAGTTGGGGGGAAAGTTAAATCTGACAGCAAGAGTGGTTTTATTGCTGTCAGTTACTGGAGTTTAAAAGTGAACGATCTGTACAAATAAAGCTTGAACTGTTTGACAGAATCTGGCCTCTGTTTCACTTACTGTTCACATTACACATATGTCATTCTTTTTTTCCCTTTTATATTGACCCATATGCATTCTAGGAGACGGTCATCTTTGGTTTTATGCATTTCTATAGCAATGTAGTGGATTTTTTACACATAATACAACTCCACCTCCTCTTTTATGAGGTCTGGGTTTTTTTGAACAGTTTGTATCTTTCTATTTGTACATTCCAGTCAAGAATTTCATCCCACCAGGTTTCAGTAATTTCAACTATTTACCCTCATGTATTAATAATTCAAGTTCACTCTGTTTGTTATCCAAGCTTTGGACATTTTTAGATAGGCATTTGAAATATCTGTGTCTGGTTCTAGGTGTGCTTCTTATATCTCCTATATGTTGTTTGAATTTGTCTTCTCATCGCTCTTTACCTACTTATTTTATTCGTTTTCTAGTAGTTTTTGCTTGGAATTAGTACCTGGACATCTTAAGAGGGATTTATGACAGTTGTCCTGTCCTGAGGTTATATGATCACCATTTATAACTTTCCTAGCCAGCTTCCAATATGTTAAGTCAACCCAGATTGAATGGCCACAAGATTTACTTAATAACTGCAGTGAATATAGCAAAAAAAAGTTGTGAAATAGAACAAAAGTCACTTAGCAACTGTCTTGCTTATCAACAGAAATTTTGAACATATTTGAGGTCATAAGTTGAGGACTACCTGTAGAATAATTCTAGTCAAAACATTTCTTTTCTCTCATTTCCCCACATAGAACTGAGAGTGTAAAACCAGCTGGAAAAACACTCAACCCATTCCTCTTGTCCCCCCCAACCGTGACTGATGAATTGGGTAACCAAAAAAGAAGAGTATTAACTAGTTAGCTAGTTACCAAAAAAAGCAGGCATGCAATTGGCCAAAATAGCACGTAATATGACTATGATCTGCCATGTTGTCTGAAATTGGACTGATGAATTAATGACTTATCCATAGTTAATGCTAAAGTTAGGGGCCCAATGGATTAGTGGTTAAAGACACTGACCTTGTTAGCAAGAAAGCTGACAGCCCAGGTTTGAGACCCAAACACTGTGTGACGGGGGTGAGCTCCTGATATTAGCCCAAGCTCCTACTCACCTAGTAGTTCAAGAGAATGGAAATGTGAGTAGATAAATAGGAACCATTTCTTGTGCTTTGTCTTATGCCTATGCTGGCCACATGACCATAGAAGTGTTGTTGGACAACACTGGCTCCCTCAATCAAGAAACGGAGATGAGCATCACCCCCTAGAGTTGGACACAACTGGACAGGGGAAACATTTACCTTTACCTAATGCTAAACTAAATTTACATGCTGCATATCTAAAAAAAAGATGTATTGAGACCAATAAAGACATTATTTAAGAATCAGTGTACTTCTTTATCACTTTGAAAAGTGAGTGAAAGAATAGGCTTGATATTATTATCATTAAAGTTGGAATACCTTTAAACATGTTTGTTTAGATTGCTACAGGTAGTTCTCCCCCAGCTTATGACCAATAATGATCATCTAGTAACCATTCAAACTTACAACTGCATGGACAAAAGTGACCTGTGACCAGTCCTCATGGCTTATGACATCCCCATACTTACATGATCATAATCTGGGTGCTTGGTAGGTAATCAGATAACACTAGGCGCCACTCTTCATAAATGAGGCTAATACTCTCTGGACTAAGCCAGGATAAAGGTGAGCCTGTGGTGCAGTGGCTAAGACCACTGGCTAGCAAGTAAAAAACCAGTCCAGGTTCAATTCCCAGACTGGGCTTCCAGCTGGGACTAGGGTATGGATTGCTGATGAAAGCATAACCTAGAAATGACCATCCAAGTTCCCTTCCTTTTCTGGTCAATTTCTTCTGTTAATAAATCACTGGGTGTTTGGTATCTGTCTCGCAATTATCAATGGTTACAGGGCCCCAGGATCATGTGATTTTCATTTGCAACCTTCCCAGTCAGCTTCCAACAAAGTCAATGGAGAAGTCAGCAGGAAAAGTTGCAAATCACATAATCACATGATTCTTGCTTAATGACTGCAGTGATTCCCATAACAATTGTGGCAAAAATGCTGTAAAATCAGGTATGGTCACAGAATGCTCCACTTAATGTCTATTATCAGTTAACCATAATTTTCCCAATTCCAATTGAGATTATAAATTGAAGTCTACTCATTGTGAGGTTTTTTTTGAGGCAGTATATAATGTAGAGCAGAGGTCTCCAACCTTGGTCCCTCTTTAAAGCTTGTGAACTTCAATTCCCAGAATTTCGAACTTCAATTCCCAGAATTTCGAACATCAATTCCCAGAATTTCGAACTTCAATTCCCAGAATTTCGAACTTCAATTCCCAGAATTTTGAACTTCAATTCCCAGAATTTCTCAGCCAGGAATTCTGGGAGTTGAAGTCCACAAGCCTTAAAGGAACCAAAGCTGGAGACCTCTGACATAGAGAATGCCCTTACGAGGATAAAGTTACCAATCTCTGATAGGAAAGCTGACTGGTTAATAATGCCTGGACTGCACCCACTTGTGAAATCCAAATTTGAGTTCTCTTGCCCTGGTCTAAGTTTAGCACCTTGTTCCTTATTACACCATATAAATTTCATCAATTGTTCAGATAGTAAGTTGGCACACAAACCGTTTTTCCCAAAAGAGTCACAGCAGTACATGTTAACTCATCTCTCTGCAGGCTGTTGGTTCTGACAGGATGTTACATTAGAAATAAATATAAATCACAGTATGGAAGACAAGAGAAGGAATCCTATTAGAGAAAGTAAAAAATTAATGCTTTTTAATAAAAAAGGAACAGCTAATGCTCATCTTTTGTAATTATACAAGATTTCTTGGATGCTGTCAAGATATAAAAGTGTACTTCTTACTCACAGATAAGACCCCTTTTATGTGCCAGGATAATCCAGCTGGATTATGAAACCTCCACAATAAATATATTATGTATTGTGGCAATTAAGGCACTTAACTAGCACTGTAGATCACAGGTGTAAGTCACCCTTGGCCATAGAATTCACTTTTGGCCAGTCCATACTATCTGAGCTCAAACTCTTTTACAGATCCCCCCCCCCATGAAGCTTAACAGGAAGGCAGTTCCCACATTTATAGGCTACATTTCCTAGAAGGCATTCATGCAGTAATTAATCTTTGCAATAAATATAATCAAAAGCTCCAACACTAAAGCTTAGCAGCATATGATAGAAGCTCATCACTTGTTTTCCCAAAATACGCATTTTTATATTGACATTTTCAAGACAAGATACATAGAAGAGAATATTTGTAGCTCAGGGTTGAACTGGGAGATGGGGAACCTTGCTGTCCTGAGCTTGTTTTCTTGCAGACGTTTCATTATTCAACTAACTAGGTCATTATCCATCTTCAGCGCACTGAAGATGTTACCTAATTGGTAATGAAACATCTGAAAGAAGCAACAATTACCCTGTACAGTCCATAGCAACATAATCAGGACCAGATATGGACTGCATTCTGAATACCTCTGGAGGGAGCAGGATGAAGATTGTATGACCTCTCAGTGCCTTTCAGTATCGTTGATCATGAAATCCTTCTGGGCTGGCTCTGGAAGTTGGGGGTGGTCAACAGAGTGTTCTGCTGGTTCTCCTTCCTCCAGAGTCAGTTTCTCTCAGTGTTGATAGTAAGGAAGATTCAATTGGTGGCCCCTTCTTTGGGTGGTGCCTCAGGGCTCTATCTTATTAATATCTACATGAAGCTGCTCAGTGAGGTATTCCAAGAGTTTGTGGTATTGTCAGAATGAATGATGCCTTGTTTTATATCTTTACCTCCATGCTGAGTGATGCCTAGATTTTGTCTTGGTGCTGGAGGCTGTGAATGCCTGGATGGAATACAACAGGTTTAGCACAAGCAAGATCAAGTGGCCCTGGGTTTTTGGGACTTCCTGGTTCCAGAAACGACCTCTTTGTGAATCTAGATTGAATCACACTAGCTCCGATATTCAGTGTGCACTGACAATCCTTCTAGACTCAGCTCCTACTCAAAGAACAGAGTTATAGCTAGAAGGGTTTGCACAGCTTAGGTCTATGTGTTAGTTGCACTTATTCCTGGGCTTGCTCAGTCACATATGCCCTTGTGGCCTCCAGATTGGACTATTATAATGAAAATGCAGTGGTGCAGGCAGTTACTAGTGCTAATTATTCACCATGTGTTACCACTGGTCTGCGAGCTGCATTAGTTTCTGGTGTGCTTCTGAGTGCTATTCAAGGTGTGCTCATCACCTTTAAAGCCCTTTATGGCTTAGGACTGAGTTACTTACAGGATCTTTACTCCCCAATTGTTTCTACTCATCCTATCATATATGGCAGGAAGGGTATCTTCAGCTAGGGAATGTCAACCTGTGGGGCTCAAAAGAAGACCTTTCTCTACTGTATCACTCACCCTTTGGAAAACCATTCCTCTTGAGATTAGGTTGGCCCCATCCCTGTAGGCCTTTTGCAGGGCCTTTGAAATCCTGCTTTGTGCTTAAGCCTAGGGCATGAGCGTGGATGAGAGCCCATCTCTTGCGTGGCTTATAGGTTAGACTGTACCTTGTGGTTATCTATTTTTATTTTTAAGCCCTTTTGGTGTTTTTGTTTTATTTTAACCCTGGAGTCACACCGGACTAATGCACCGGTGCATATTCTTTGTGTATCCAATCACATTGACCAATAAAGATCTCTCCTCTCCTCTCCTCTCCATTCTATTCTAGTGAAATGGGTAAAAATAATAAAAATGGTATAAATAAAAATCAAGTGAATAAATAAAAAAGCAATCTATTAAATTCTAATCTAGTTTTCCTTCACAGATGCTGTGAAGTATTTTAATTTAATCTATTTTTTCTATACAGGTGGGGAAGACGTAAAGATTAGAGGGTGTTCATTGACAAAACTATTATATAGAGATTTTGTCTAAAGGAGACAAGTAAGGAAAGTTAAAGTAAAGGGCTGGGTTTTGGAATCTGCAGGAACTTCTTTAAATTCTTATTCATCAGGACATTATTCACTTTGTTAAAAATTCAAGTACTTGAAATCTTAGTGTAAACTCACTAAGCTGAAGCAGTTCCCACTGTGAGTTTAGATGCCCTAGTTAATAATATTTTTCATTCAAAATTTGAGTTGTCAAAAATTCCATCATATAAATGAAAACTGATGTTATAAAGCAACCTTTAGTTTTTCTCTTCCTACATGGGCACCTACATGGAAAAGAGGAGTGCGAGGGACAATGGGCTGATTTCAGAACTTATTCCTGCCTTCTAAGGCAAATCTGATTATAGCGAAGTAACACCCACATGTTCCATTCTTTCACAGATAAAATCAGCATAAGAGTAACCAGCCAATCAGAATTATCCCTTTCCCGAGCTGGCTTCTAACAGAGTAATGTGGAAATACAATCACTGGTTTTATAGAGCAAGGGCATGCTTACTTAGGAGATAAATCCCGATAATCAAACAGTAAAATGCCCAGGAATGAGCTATAAGGATGCTTAACACTGAAAACAGTTGTTCAATTTATAAATTAAAACAAGTGGCACAACATATTCCATTTTTTATTTATTTGATAAGCAGCAGTATTGTGTCCGTCTTTTTTACATTTCAGTGTAGATACAATTATTATGTTATCTGCCATATTACAATATTTAGTCTGTTTTAAGTTTGTGTTTTAAGATACATTAAAGAAAACATCAACTGCAAACGTGGGAGGATGGAGAGGTGGAAGGGGAAGAATGGCATCCAACCAAAATTTCCACATTTCAGCAATACTTCACTCATTCTCTTTTAATAAAATTTTAAGAAATGTCATAATGACATGAGCTCGGGATATCTATAGGCTTTTTTCTTCACTGACGCTCATGACGTGGCACTGGTGATGTTGTAAACAGCAGAAAAAACAGGGGCTGCCATGTGACCAGTTATGGAGGCACCACAGACCTGCTTTTTTCCCCACAGAACACACCAAGCAGAGACAGAAACGATCTCCTTGCAGCCGTATCTGCAGAATATTAAACTCATGCTACATAGCTGTACTCATCTGCCGAGGCCTGGCTTCGTTCAATGTACTGTTTGTCTATCAGAACTTCAATACACTTCTTAATCATGCTGATACTTGGGTTAAACCTAGCTCTTGATTGGCTAATTACCTGTGCAAAGGAGAGAAGAAAGACAAAATCTGATGCAGAGACAGCAATGTCTAGGATCACAGCTTCTGGAAAAGTGTTTTTGTGAAAAGTTAAAAT
Organism: Pareas carinatus; assembly: GCA_032468095.1. Lineage (NCBI taxonomy): Eukaryota > Metazoa > Chordata > Lepidosauria > Squamata > Pareidae > Pareas > Pareas carinatus. Next base: position 97,175 of record JANHFO010010496.1, on the reverse strand, counting down.
CCTACCACTGGATTCACCCTTGGATACTAATATGCCATGTATCTCCATGAACAGGCTCAGAATTGCATAAAAAACAGAATCCCTAGGACACAATCCTTTACATTCAAAAGTCATCAATCATCTTTTTGATTCAATACAACACACTGGTCAGCTGGTCAGTTTGTGGAGATTAAAGAATACTGAGCATGATACTGCATATCATAAGGTAAGTATCTATAACTCACCACAGTAGTCCTCGCTTAATGACTTGTCATTTAGTGATCATTTGAAGTTATGAATACCTCCAAAAGCTATTTACAACCTGGTTCTGAAGCTATACATACTCTCTTTTATGGTGATCAAATTACTGCATTTCAGGTGTTTAGCAACTGTCTGAACTTTATGACTTTTTTGCTGGTTTCTGTCTTTTTCAGCCGGTTTTCATCAAGAACTACTGATAATACATTAATTTGCATGACAACCATTGTGTTTGCTTAATGACTGCTAGAAAAAAGTTGTAAAATTGGGCCAAGTCACATGGGTGCCTTGGCTAATGGTCATCATGACTTATGACAGAAAATTCCAGATTCCATTAAAGTCATAAGTCAAGGACCACCTGTATTCTAAAACCAGGGTTCAATCACATAGCATGAGACACCTTACTTCAACTGGCACAGGATTGCCACCGTAATTCAATTGGCCCAGCAAACCACCCCAGTTAACAAGATTTACTTGCCAAGTGGCACATAATCTTACCTCCTGAATGAGAGCATTGTGTCGCAACAACTTTCGTGCTTTCATGATGCGGACGATTGCAGCCTGAAGGTACATTTTCCTATCTTCATCTACAGCACTCCTTGTTTGCTCCATTTCCTGCAATATAAAATATAAAACAGTATAATTCGGTGGGTTAGAAGGTATGATCACCTGCAGAGCCTATTCAAATGGCATAGTCTTTTGTGATCCAGATGAAAGCTATTCTTTTCTTAATAAACTAGATGGAAGAAGCTAATCTCTGGCATTCTTAGAAACTAAAGGAAACATAAGTGAAGGAGGATGGGGATCCTTTGCTTTAGCTTCTTAGCAGAGTTTAAACGTGTTCTCCAAAGTTAACAACTTTAAGATCTGTGGACTTTAATTCCCACAATTCTGCAGTCAGCATGAGAAAATTGATACATGGTTGCCAAGTTTGAAAAACAGAGATCAACAGCTAAAAATAGATCTGAGTAGGCCATACCATGTTTGATCCTGTAAAGCTACTTGCCCGAAGTAATTTCATTCATAACATACCAGTTATATTGTGATTTAGCTTCCAATGTTACCCAAATTCAGGCAACATGATGAAGACCTAAAGCAAACCTCTTACTTTACTATTATAGTACAGCACTTCAAACAAACTATGCATATGTTCATACAAATTCTGGATTCACTGAACATTTCTAAATTCTGTGGTAGAAATCCAAATAATATACTAAATAGAGATAGAACACAAATAATTCTTCTTTCCTCTCTGTGATAAACAAAGTCACCACAAAGTCTTTAAATACTTTCTCGCTATAGCTCTGTATTAATCATAAGCTCAAAGGAGATATCAAACTGAACACCAAACTGCTGGATTCAACTACAACAGAGAATTACTATTCTGTGTTTACTTTCCGAGTTTCCTGAGATTATCAGGACAGGTTGGAAAAGAGAATGTTGAACTAAATAAACCACTAGCTACATTCAGTTCAGCTCAACTTTTAATCAGAACCAGAAAGAGGACATTAAAAATAAATATTATGGAATTATCATTGAAGATGAAAAAGAATTGATAATTTTAAGATCTTAAACTAATGTAAAGAAGAACAACACTTATTTTACTGTTTTTTAAAATCTGATTATCGGATTATAAAATCTGAAATGGAATCAACAAGAATATTTTTTTCAGAAAGTGAAGTGTAGTGCTATATAACCTGCTAAATTTAAGGAACAAAATAAAAATTGTTTTTTCCATGTGCATTGAAAAACAAAAAAATACTTTTTGAGAAAACATATTCAGACACCTTAAGAACAATGAGTAATTTCAATCATCTTAGAGGAGCTTACTATCTAATAAGTACATTTAGCACTGCTTTGCCAAAGACTCTTATTGGATCAGTGGAGTAATAAGTACAATGTGATAATTGTTATGATATTGAAGTTCAAGCTAATTCTTAGCTGCTCTAGGTATTTCCCAAACATATGGTTGAAATAAACACTCCCAAGTTTATTAACATTCTGAAGTAACCAGAATTGCTAGCTGTACAGAACCAATGTAACCTCAAGTGATCCTGTGAAAAGAAATTCTCAGCCAATCACCACTATTAATGGCTTCCTAGAAAGGCATATTTTTATACAACAAATGGCACAATAACTACATTTGAAATTGTTTAAAAGAAATTAATGTAAAATATAAAATTAAGAAATATGACAAAAACATTCTCTGAACAGAAAATAAAATTATTTGAAGATAAACATACATTATATATAGTGGCAATGCCATTGTAGCTATCATTTCCAAAACAGGTTATTGTCTAATAAAATTAATTTTAGATAGTGGCAGTGAAATAATTATTGGCAATCCTGTATTATGATTATCTTATGTAAATTATTGTATTTATTAATGTAACAATGTTGACAACATAATTAATATTACATTAATGTATTAATGGTCATAATGCCCTTGAATAGTGTTATTATTTTAGAATTAACCCAAATCATAAGTAAACAAATAAACAAAATAAGTGTCCTGTGACCTTGGACCTACATATCCCTTGTAAGTTAAAGGAAAATGATAAATAGAATTCAATGCATGTGGAAATAAGCCTGAGATGTTCTGAATAAAAACAGACGGTGAAGAAAATTAATGTAGTACAAATGAAGAACTAATGTTATAATCTTATTAGGGGATAAATACCACTGAACATATGGGCACTGATCATATAGGCTAGAAATGTAAATAATGAAATAAATACAAAACAAACAGATGAAGTTGTCTAAATTTACTAGCAACATCCACAGGTAGCAGAAACTACCATGTTGCTTACTTATAAGCAATAAACAATTCTGGTTCCCTACGGTGTCTGGAAGTGGTAAATGGCTCTTACCTTGCACTAAAAATGCATAGGGGTTGCATTTCCAAAAAAGATTCCAAGTTATGTCAAAGAGTAGAGAATAGGTAGTTTTCACCAGATGAAATGAAAAAGAACCAAGCAGCAATAAATCAGAAAACAGAATATGCTATTTTTCATGTTGTTTTTTTTTATGGCTGTTAATTTTGAAAAGACACATATTTAGAAATATTTCTGATTCTCCCCTCTAAAATATATTTTGCTTCTCATTTTGAGTTTCATTACTTAATTGTATTGAATTGTTGAATTACAATTTTTTTTTTAAAAAATCCAGAATTTGCCTTCAATTGCCCAAACCTTTAGAAATATAAAAATTTCAAAATTAGAAAAGCTGGTTAGGTAGAAATGTTAAACAAGCTGTTTTTTAATTATTTATTTCTGATATTATTAGTAAATGTTTGATGTAGCTTTAAAAAAGACCTGCTGAAAGTAATGGAATTTGTTAGTCATGGTTTCTATGAGCTTCCTCTAAATATTATTCATTGGGGATCCAATCTATAGTTGACACAATGCAACTGGAAAGAAGAATGTCAAAAAGTATGCTTACAGATTGTTAAAGTCTCCAACTGTCTCCAAGTCTCAGTTTTATGTTTCAATAAGTGGCAACCCTAAGTCTGATGTCTGGGCTCAGCTGCTAATCAATGTCAGAATTGGTTAGTATTGGAGTAAGGAAGGATTTTGTAGAATAGCCTTGGAAGCCCATACATTATTTTGGAAGAAAAGAATGGCAAGAAAGCTGCACAGAAACGTCCAGAAGTGAGCTTGACTTAAAAGAGATGTTATACAGTGTTATATCACTCATGGAATACAGCTATATGTTGTTATTGACATTAACAATACTTGCCTGGGGGGTGTCTTTTTGCATTGAAGTGGTGATTTTAAATTTTGTTCGTTTACTGCTAAAATTCATATTTAATGAAAAAGTGGACTCTGCCTCTATATCCTCCTGCAAGAAAAAAGAGGGAGTGTTTTTTTGCTTTTCACACACATACAAATGATGCCAAACATAACAACTTGTTGGTTTTAGGAAGAACATCTTGCTTTGAAAATCTGTGCATACATATGTATTACACCTCTACTGATGAAATGTAAACATATAGCTACTTATTCAATTTGGCAAACTTGAACTACTTCAATTCTCTACAGAGCATCTTGGATGCCCACGATAGTGAAGGTAGTACATATGTTTTCAAACGAAATCCAATATAATTCTTTCAATAAAAAAACAAAGAAACATTCATGTTAGTAGGATTAACATGTAGCAAATGTGATCTTTTTAGAAAATAAATATATTTTGGCAACAGAACAAAATAGCATCTCTTTGGAGGTAACTTATTCTATTGGATTGAAATAACATTAAGGATAGGTTTAAATTATAGTGACAAAAGATACATTTCAATATTATTATTGGCTCTATGACTGCATTTGCAACATAATTTATAAGAGTATCAATAAATAATATGTAGTCAGTCAATGATCAGAAAAAATTCGAAAATTTCACATATTGTAAGCTATAATTTTGTTTATTGTTGTCTAATAAAAACTTTTTATACAAAAAAAAATGATCAGAAAAAATTAAAAGAACAAAACAAACAAAAACAGTGAAACAAATACAACAACAGACTAACGGCAAAGTAAATCACAGAATATAAAATTAACTTCTCAAATTTATTTATTTATTTATTTATTATTTACATTTTTATACTGTCCTTCTCCCCGAAGAGACCCAGGGAGGTGCACAGCCAAATAAAAACAATGGAAACACTTTGAAACAACACAATTAATAGCAATTAAAAATCCTATCGTATAGTGGCAATTTATAAGTCAAAAATCTAAAACCAATTTAAAACCAAATGAATAGAAATTTAAAATTAATATAATATTT
>JANHFO010010496.1:75459-86747 GCA_032468095.1 Pareas carinatus | reverse complement strand
GAAATTCCACATATTGTAAGCTATTGTTTTGTATTTTATTGACCAATAAAAACTTTTTCTATTAAAAAAAGAAAAAAGAAACTGAAGAGGGTTGCTGTGATCAAGCCAAAAGCTATCTTATTTACATCTACAGTTCAACTTTTATTTCTGTTCAGTCATTCTGAAATTGTTAAATCTGTAATAAATCTCCTACCATCTGTACGCTTTTTTCCAGTTCCTGAGGAATTGCAAAAGTAGATGAAGGCGCCTGGGTCAAAGGCCATGCCCCAGCCTGAAAAATAACCATATTAACATTTTATTTTTTATACTAGCACCAAACTAAATCATATCATTCTAAAAAACCATATAAAGCAGTTGTTATCCTTAAAAAAAAGGAAACCAAGATCCAAGTACAGTTCTGAATAATCTTATTTGGAATTATAATGCATAAAAATCCGGGGAAAGCTAAATAAAGGAACATTTCCTTGATTGATCACAGTTCCTAATGAATTCATGAACATGTCTATATCAGTAATACTGGAAACAAAGCAAAATGCTTACAAAAAGACAAGTAACAAATTGGCTTTAAAAGAAAAAGTAGGCTTTAGTGGGTAATAATCAAAATAGTAGAAACGGCACAAGCCCTTCAGCTCCTATTCTTGGCAAAGTTAAGTGTTCAGGGAACAATTACTATTCCTCTATGCTGATAATTATGTCCACTTTCCTAATAGCTGCTAAAAGACTTTGATTTTATTACTTCACTTTTCTCACCAGGTTTTTCAACCAGTCACAGCTGCAAATCATTTAGCAATAGCAATAGCACTTAGATTTATATACTGCTTCATGGTGCTTTAACGCCCTCTCTTAAGCAGTTTACAGAATCACATACTGGTCCCGACAATCTGGGTACTCATTTTACTGACCTTGGAAGGATGGAAGTCTGAGTCTACCTTGAGCCGGTGAGAATCGAACTGCTGGCAGTCAGCAGAATTAGCCTGCAATACTGCATTCTATCCACTATGCCACCACAGTTTCTAATTTAATTGTTTCTCATTTTAACAAAAGCAGTCATGAACAATATGAAAACCAGCACTATAGATGGTGCTTCCAAGAATGTCACAAAAATGTTACAAGAGATTTTGGGCTGCTGATGTCTGAGGAGACTTCTTTTTGCAGCATACCATCATATTCATTCAGAATTGATTAACACTTGTATGTAAAGTGTTCTGTGTTAATGGGGAAAAATATAAAAAAAATTATAGAAAGAAATTTTGGTTCAAGATTACAAAATATTCACATTCAGTGAATACTTGCTCTGCATTGTATATAATCAATAAACTCAGGAATCAAAATTTAATGTAATCAAAATGGAGACCATACAAAAACTATCAACCAATGTTTACAGATGCTGACAAAATGCCTTAGAAAAAAATAAACTGAAGTGGGGGCGGGGAAACACTCCTAAGAAGATTTATTCTGTTTACTGACCATACAGAGCAGTATGGTCACACAATCTTGCAAGCACATCTAGTTCTCAACTTGGGATAATTGGGATCAGAATTTCCATTGCTAAGCAATGCTGCCATTTTGAATCACATGGTCACACCTGATTTTTGACCTTTTGCCATGGTTGTTAAGTGAAACACCATGGTCATTAAGTGAATTCAGCTTTTCTCATTGACTTTGCTTGCTGGAAGCAGGTTGGGAAGTCACAAATGGAAAATCACTTGAAATCAGGATACTGCCAACTCACCAAATTTTGATCACATGATTTTGGGGACTCTGTGACAGTTGCAAGTGCAATGACCAATCATAAGTCACTTTCTTCAATGTTATCATAACAAGCATTCAATGAATGGTCATAAGTTGAGGTCTATCCAAATGAATGTGCTTTCCCTCCTCTCCTTTTTATCGTCGTGAGAATTAAGTTGGGGGGAAACTATCCAATTTTCATAAACTATTTTCTTGATCTGGGCTCAAGTCTTGTTCAGTGAATCTTCCCTCCATCCTTCAATGGAATTCTCTATACTCTCTATAATATCTGAGGCCAGATGCAGCAGGAGTACCCCACATCTCTCGTACTTGTTCTTGTTCCATCAACACTAAATGTGGACACACAGAAGCACAAATGGATACACTTTCTTTTCAGTACCTGAAGGACATATATCTGAAAACTAATTCCCAAATCTACGACGGTGTCTTGATTTTTTATGAAGTTGTTGAATTTGTTGTTAAGATCTGCGCTGACACTCATGTCTGTGTACATTCGATGGAGTTTGCTAGTGAACTCATAACCGCAGGCTTGCTGTAAAACAAAAAGAACTCACATATACCGGATATGTAGCTTGACACTGATATAGATGTAAGCATTAGCTGAATGAATAGCCTATGACAACACAACAAATATATTTGCTAGATATATTTACCCAAAAAGTAAATGTGTTAAAAGACATATGCTTAGAAAGAAGTTACTTCTGTCTTATGGAGAATGAGGACCTTAGAAAAAGAGTGTGGTGTCAAAAGTGATTCACTAAATATTCTATTAGCACAGCAATTTTAATTTTTAATATAAATAAATCTAACCATGCAAACAAAAAGCTCTTTTGAGGTCCTCCATCATTTTTAAAAGTGAGACGGCATAAAGCATAAAGTTGAAGAAGCACTGCTGTACATCATACTGACAATGAATAAATTAAAAATGAAAAGCTACTACAGGTAATCCTTGGCATAGGGCCATAATGGAGTCTGCTCATCACAGTTGTAAGCTGCAACAATCATAAAAGTAGGCCACAATACGGCTTTTTTTCTGGCGGTTGTAATGCAACTTCTACAGTCATAGGTCCATTGCTTGTTGTGAGCCATTTTTGCCAAAAGCGGAAAGGAAATGCTGATTTGGAGCAAAAAAGTTGTAAAACATGGTTAAGTTACTGTGTGATGCTGCAAACAGCCATAAATGTGGTTCGTTGCTGAACACCTGACACTCAAACAAGTGACCACAGGGGCAGTTGTCAAAACAGAGTCATAAGTACAGGCAGTCCTCAACTTACAACCACAATTGACCCCAAATTTCTGTCTGTTGTTAAGTGAGACATTTGTTAAGTGAGTTCTACCTCATTTGACAACTTTTCTTGCTACAGTTGCTAAGTGAATCACTGCAGTTAATAGGCTAGTTACCTGGTTGTTAAGCGAGTCTGGTTTCCCCATTGACTTTGCTTGCCAGAAGGTCACAAAAGGTGATCACATGACCCTGGGACACAGCAAAGTTCATAAATATGAACCCGTTGCCAAGCATCTGAATTTTGATCACATGATCATGGGGTTGCTGCGAAGGTTGTAACTATGAAAAATGGTCATAAGTCACATTTTTCAGTGCTGTTGCAACTTTGAACTGTCACTAAGTGAACTGCTATAAGTCGAGGACTACCTATAATTTGGGGTTGGGGCTGTCATAACTTCAAGGACTACCTGTATTCATGAAAGCTAACTAAATTCAAACTACAAGGTTTGGGTCTATGTTATTCCACAGAAAAACTGAATAGTGTGCTTCTTGGTTCTTACACCAGAAACAATTTCAAACAGTTTTTACTGTTCTATAAGTAGTGTGAACAAGGGAGCAAGAAAGAAAAATAAAAACTATGAAGAGCACAGCCTTTCATTCCAGTTCACAGACTTAGATTACCTCTGAAACTTCCATCTATTCTTAATTAGGGAGAACCAATTTATAGTAGACTCTGGTGAGATCTGTGCAGTATATGTAATAAAAGTTCTGTGAAGATCACCTTCCTGTTAACTGAAATTTTTTCAGCACAAAGCTCTAAATCAGGAATCACTATTTTTCTAACTTGCATAATCTTAGCACCACCTGCAGGTTCTTTTCTTAATATACAATTTTCAGCTAGTTAATTCTGAACAATTTTCTAGCTGGAAGATAACTAGAATCTATTAATTGTATTGGATATAATAATATTAGCAGTCTGAATAGAAAGCTCACCACAGTGTTAAAAATTATCTTGCAATCAGGTTAGTAACTTTTTATAACATTAAAAAATGTAAGCACCCAGAATAACTGGGTTTATTGAACTGATAAATTAGTATTTACCTTCAGTTTGTTAATCATAGCTTCTTCTGAGTCCATGGACATCGATAAACCATGTATAAGCCTTTTTGCCAACATTCTGGCATAGAACTACAGTTAAAAAAAGCAGAAGTTCAGATTTCCTTGCATAACAAAAGCATTCTTCAGGAGAAAAATAAAAGCACAGTAATCTTCTGTGTGATAATTTACCTTTTGAAAAACATCTTTGTCATCAATGTACTTGAAAACTGTAATGAAGCTTGTAAGTTTGTCTTCCACTTCATTTTCTGTCATACCTTTTGCTGATTTTTTTAGCAAGTTGTCACAATATTTGGCCAACTCAAGTTAAAGAAAAAAAAGAATAGTCATTAAGGCAAAAAGCAATCATTATAATGACAACTAACTAATGTTAAGTAACTTAAGTGAAGCAATCAGATGTAGCATAATGAAGAGATTATCTAAGTTAAAGGAAATTGCATTTCATTTATTTATAAATTTGTTCTTTAAAATTATATGCCATTTCACTTTCGAACAGACTCTATAGATTGAAATCAGACCATAATACTTTTTAGAAAAGTCAAGTTTTATTGGCTTAACTAATTCTTGCAGGACCAGTGTTGACCGGATCTCAAAAAGGATGCTTTTCCTTAGAAATGGGACAGCATTGGGAAAAACCTGTGTTGGTGATCCCTTGTGGAAACACTTTTTTAGAATAGGAACCTGAATAGATTCTCTATTTCAGACCTTGTTGTATCAGAAGATACTGCTGGAAGCAGGTAATTGTGAAGGTATCTGGGCCCTGAGCTTTGTAGAACTTCAAAGTGACAACCAGAATTTGATCTCTACCCCAAAGCTATCCGGGATTGCAGTGCAATTCCTACAACACAACTGTCATCCAGGCAAACCAAGATGCAGCCATTCTGGGCAACCTTTTGGAAGTTTTCATTATTTGTTTGTTTGCAGAAAACCCTAACAAAATATTATCTGGTATTCTACATTTACACTTAAGCACATAAAACTCATATTTGACACTTACCAGCTCAGGAGCTTTGCAGATAGACTTTGGTTCCCTATAGTTCACTACTGATGTTAAAGCCTATTTAGGAGGATAAGGAAAATAACTTTTATAAGGTGTGCAAATGTCATAGCACTGATGACACATATGTAAACAGAACCTCTGATAATAAATTCCCAAATGCTTGCTGACATGGGAGAATTGGGGCAATGCTGGAATTAGGAATGTTGGATTACGAATAGAGAAAATCATATTCAAGTTGATATTCAATTATGGAATTTCACTTGATGACTCTGAATCAATCACTACCTCTCTGTCTGCTCTCCCCCTCCATACTTTTGTAATTTAGTCTCCAACGATGGCACAGACACCAAATCTATTAATTGCTTATTAAATTTTAACACTGCGACACAATATCTGAAATTGATTTGAAAATATGTGTTGCATTATTTACAATTTTTTTAGTAAGATAAACAGTAGACTATGTTATGGGCTTTAAGTATACTAGTGCAGAGTAGGACAAGGATAAACGATGTCCACTGGATATAGTGTATTATGGAAAAAATGCAGTGACATTAGAGGCTGCACTGATTTGATACAGGAATACATGTATATTTGTATGCAGATGCTGTTGTGTTACTGGCTGTGAAGCAAATGATCTGCACAATTGTTAGACAAACTGCATGATATTGTAAAGAGTATAGATCTGAAAATTAATATAAGAAGGGCAGATTGGAATGGATGACAGCATATAAATAACGAAAAACTGAAGTGTAGGAATTTGTCAACATTAGTACATTTACTAAAATAGTGAAACAGATGGAGAAATATATATTTATAATTATGTCAACTGAAATTTTGAATCAAGAATGGCATGCTCACTAATTACAACTTTTGCTCTAGTGAAAATTACTTAAGTGTAATTTGTAGACAGAAAAACCACACTAGCAACCAAGACTGCCTCTTTCCTTCCCAAAATTGTTTAACTCAGAAATATGTTAATCGCTCTTAATTTACATATTCTTTTCTGCAGAGAAGCTGGACTGCTAATTGGCTAATGCAAAGAACCATCTTCAACTCTACTTGTAGATATCTTCCAAACCCCATTTAGCAAAGACATATCAATAGAATTGGGGAAAAGGGGAAGTTCTTCCTGCTTCCTGAGAGATGCAGTTAAGTCTATGTAGCTTTTCTTAGCATTAACAAATTAAAAGAAGCTGCAGAAATCCGATGTCTACAATGATAACTTGTTTCACCCTTTGGTTGGTTGACTGATGAAGCTGTTTGGAATTCCTTCATCCCAACAAGCTTTGCCTATGGTTCAATGGTTCTTTAGTCAGGGCTCATCTGTTAACCAGAGTGATATCTACAAATATGTGACTTCATTTACACCCTGTGATCAGTTATTGTCTAATTGTTTCCTTATGGGCTGGAAAGTTTAACGTGTATTGTTTCCTACATGGGAGTGCAGCCTTCAAGATTGCTAAATCTGTCAACCCATTTTAGAGGATCTTAGTGACTTTAGCCAGGTAGGCCAAGCTGTCCTTATGCTTGGGATAGCTTTTTTATCTTCTTTTGTAATGTGTGGTTAAGTGGGGGTAAAAATAGCCCAAAGCAAATATATTATTTGAGTATTCAGCTGTTTCTAAGCCTTGATCTTCCTCTTGAAAGCACATGCTAAAAGGATAGCAATAGATGCTTTTGTCTGCTTTCACAAAACTTTCCTTCTTATGGACACTAAAAACAGAGGGAAGGATGTAGAAATTTTAAGAGGTAGTAGAGCAAGTGGGTTCTCCCCCCCCCCCACATACACACTTTTAAAATGTGTTGATTTCACCTCTCAGAATTTTCCAGATTCTATACACGCATATCTTTTAAGTTTTCAGTTTTGAAAAATATCATTGTACATCGCAGTATATGGTTGTAAGGAAGAATAGTTGTCAAAAAAAAGGGGGGGGGAGAAATGGCAACTTAATTTTTTCCACTCTCCCTTGAGGTGGTGAAACTGAATGCAGGGAGAATAGGTCAGGAAATCTGTTTGGTAAAACAAGGAGAGAGAATCAAGAGTGAGAGAGTGCTACATAAAAATCAAGTGAGAGAACAAAGCAAGTATATAAAGAAAGAAAGGAAGGAAGGAGTTAAGAGGAAAGGGAAGCCAGGAAAACACTGTGACTGCATGACTTTGAAGAGATTCCTCCAGAAGAGAGACCCGTGAAAGAACAAAGGAGACAAAGATGTGAAAGCTTGTTGGATCTCAAGCCAAAAAGGTGGTTCAGTGATACAGGATTGTTCCTTCTTAAAGAAACCACACCATTCTGCCACCTGCAGGACATTCATGCAGTTCCAGGAAAATACCCATTTGGATGAACGGAGACAGGGACAGAGTATGTCAACCTTCTGTGAGGGCTACCTTAACTCAAACATTGAGAGATGTAGCAAGCACGTCCATCTAAAGAACCTTTTCTGTTTCTGAATCCAATAGCTGCAAAGTATGGAGAGGCATGACACAAGGAGGTCTCGCAAGGTAGGGCAACTCAAATGGAATCAAGTACACTAAAGCACACAGCTTTTTTTTTCTTTCTTATCTCACAGCCTCAAGTTTCTTTGCTTTTCTATTTTTTAAAATGCTTTTCCAGGTTTTGCAAAACATTGCTTGCTTAACCTGAAAAGGATTAATAATGGGAAGGGTGTAAAGTAACTGATAGAAATTTAAGTCACAATAATAAAGCCCCCATTTCACCACTGCTGCTTAAGATTTCAATGGATAATATAATCGCCCTCACAAATTAAGGACTGTCTAGAGGCATCCTTTAAGATCCCACTCAAAAGAAAGGGATTTGGTATGAATAATAAAAAAGGGTAAAGTCTATTTCAACTCAAGCTGAGGACTCAGTGGAGCCACTCAAATAGTTTTCTTTGCAATAATGTGAAAAGGGTCTGTTGCTGTTCCTTGTTTTTAAAAAAACAACAACATCAAAGCCTTGGCAATCACTAGAATAGAATAAAATAGAATTTTTTATTGACCAAGTGTGATTGGATTCACACAAGGAATTTATCTCCGGTGCATATGCTCTCAATGTACATATAAGCTACAAGTGATAAAGTATGATCATAATCGGAGAATATATTCATCATGTCATCAAAACATTAATCATTATGGCATTCCATAGTGGTTTTCTGCCCAAATATTACCTAGGCAACCCTGCTTAGCTTAGGTAACATTAATTTCCATGAGTTTGCTCTAAATATGTTCACTTTTAGTTTGAATCCTATGTTCATCCCTACTTGGTCTGTATAGTATTTTCACTGGGCTCACCTTGTCAAGAGCACTCATAAAACGCTGGTCGCCATTCAAAACAGTATTTATGAGCTGAACAAATTTACTGTGTACTTCCAACACTGATTCTACAAACTGAGTGGGCATCTGAAAACAAAATCAGTCAGAATAATAAAAACAGACAGTTCTGTGACAATTCTTAGCAAAATAATTTTCATAAAAATAAAAACTAAGGAAAAACTAACTAAACTCATACCCTGTTAAGGTATGAAACAATAAAGTAATTCTCAGAATGTGTTTGCTATCATCATTTTATAATCTTGTGCCTTGGGTTGCCAAATTTCATTATTTTATATCTGCCATCTCCTACATAGTACACTCCTGATGTTTTGGACGTCAGCTCCCTCAATTCTCAGTTGATTGAATCTTCTAAGTTAAAATTCAATTCATCTGAAAGGATGAATTGCTGCTAAGAAAAACTGCCCAAATTTGATAAACGCGTTGATCATTGCTAGTTCTTTATGGAAAAAGAATAAGTTGACATTGCAATTCCAAATCTGTATTTTCTTGCTTTGCCAGATATATGAATACTAAAGGTCAGTTAAGAATTTTGGCGATACCCAGAATTCAGGTTTAGCTAAGGTAGTTGGGAGGCATATAATTTTGTGCAAGGCCATGACAGGTACTTTTGTTTACAGTGATCACACATCTTTTTACATTATATTTATAAGCAGTCTTGCAAATGTGATGGACTACAGATTTAGGGCAGGGTGATTAAAGATGGAAAGTAAAGCACTTGATACTCAAGGACCTTTGCTTTCGGATGTTTGATTACCCAACTAGGTAATGCCATCAGTGGAAACAAGTGTGGAATTTGCTCCCTACTTTTATATAGTAGAGCTTGCCCTGCCAATGTTGGTGGGGGTATGTTTTCCTGTTTGCGAGCTCCTTGATTAAGGAATTGTGCTATAAGCCCTTCTGGTTAAATGAGACAGGAAACCCTACAAGCTAATTATACTTTATTATAAAGCTACCTTAACAGAATTTTGCAAGTCTGAAGGCCTGTCTTTGGAAGAACATATGACGGCCGTGGCCAGGGGGGCTTTTTATCAAGTTCACCTGATCCGCCAGTTGTGTCCCTTTCTAGATCGAGTCTCCCTACGCACAGTCACTCAAGCCCTCATCATTTCCCACCTGGACTACTGTAATGCTCTCTACATGGGGCTCCCCTTGGTTCGCACAGGGAGACTTCAACTGGTCCAGAATGTGGCCGCACGGGGGATTATGGGGGCAAGAAGTCGCTCCCATATTACTCCTCTCTTGCGCGAGCTGCACTGGCACCCGGTGGTCTCTCGGGTGCGCTTCAAGGTTTTGGTGTTTTGCTTTAAAGCTTAGGACCTAGTTACCTACAGGAATGCCTATTACCACCTATTGCCTCCCACTATCCAGTGCGCTCCCACAGAGAGGGCATCATCGGGTGCCGTCGGTCAAACAATGCCAACTGGCGACACCCAGAGGGAGAGCCTTTGCTGTGGCTGCTCCTACCATGTGGAACTCCCTCCAGAGATACATGTGATCCCCGACCTCCGTGCATTCCGCTGTGCTCTTAAGACCTATTTATTTATCCAGGCTGGGTTGTCCTAATAGCCCACTTTCTCCCCTTTGGGTTAGTTTTATTAATTGGTTTCAGGTTTGAAAGTTTTAAATTTTAAGGAGTTTTTTAGAATTTATATTCAGCCTAATATTTATATGTTATTTTATTTGTTTTTAACTTTTGTATGTGAATTTTAATTGTCTGTTCACCGCCCCGAGTCCTTCGGGAGGAGGGCAGTATAGAAATCAAATCAAATTAAAATTTAATTAAATTAATTAAAATTAAATTAAATAACCTCAGATGGTAAGAAGCATTGGAGACTAGCAGATATTTGTATGATAATCATCCTATTATTAATTTACAGATAGAAAAGTAA
Organism: Pareas carinatus; assembly: GCA_032468095.1. Classification (NCBI taxonomy): domain Eukaryota; kingdom Metazoa; phylum Chordata; class Lepidosauria; order Squamata; family Pareidae; genus Pareas; species Pareas carinatus. Next base: position 76,431 of record JANHFO010010496.1, on the reverse strand, counting down.
TGGCAAAGAAGCATTTCTATTTGGGGTGAACGATCTCTTAGGCAGACATTTCTAGCTTAAAAAAAACACTTTTATTTATTTCTTTTCCCTCCTTCCTCTCTCTCAACCTTCATTCTCTAGAGCCACTTCAATTTGGTATAAAAATAAGTTTAAAAGGTAGCTAAATGATTGTCCCTAGTTCAAGAAGGTATGTCAGATCAAATCCTGAATGCATCAAATTCCTTTCTTAACAACTATAGTCCAGGTCTTGAAAACAAACAACTTATACACAAGTCATAAATTCTCACCAGACATAAAAAAAGGTTTTTTTTAAAAGATTCTGCCAAAGTGAATCAAAGAAAAGTATGAAGAGTCATACTTTTAGGCATCAAGAGAGAGCTGAAATAATACTGGGAATTACTGATTCCTGAATTCAAGGACACTTGTGCTCAAAATAGCTGTGATATTAAGTTTAGAATAAGACAAGATAAGAGGCAATAATTTTGTCTGGTTCAATGAAAAGAAATTTCAGGGAAGTTTTAATGGATTTGATAGACTTAATCGTGCTGAAGTCAAGCCACAGCACACAGGTAAATTATGCTTAGTTGGTTGCCTGGAAGATGGGAATATTTAAGAATAGGGATAATTTTCAATCCAAATTTGTGGAGTGGAAAAGGTATAGGTATCCTTGTGGGTTACCTGGCTGAATGATTATTTGCATATCAGATGGGCATTTATATGTCTGAGTAACTCTCTTTAATTAGTGTAGAAGTGGATTTTATACATAGCCCACACTACACCAATTTCTACAGTAATTAAGATGTAGGATATTTTTGCAGATTAGAAATAGACATGAAAAGTTATCAAATATCAGAAGCAAGACAAGATATAGAGGAAGTTAAGGTGTCTTTATCCTTTCACATTTTGGACTTGGGAAGAGAATATTCCTAGATTTAAACTCATACAATGCAAATTTTATTTACTTATATTGTG
>JANHFO010010496.1:60730-75359 GCA_032468095.1 Pareas carinatus | reverse complement strand
TAATCAGCCTATTTATATTGTTTTTTAATCGGTTTTAATTTGGTCTTGTTTTTTATATGTATATGTCCTGTCTTTTATTGTATTTTTATGGCTGTTCACCGCCCTGAGTTCCTCCAGGGAAAAGGGCGGTATACAAATCCAAGAAATAAATAAATAAATAAATAAAGCTACAGGTTTGCCCTGATTGCACAGACTGGAATGTTTTTGAAGATACCTCTGCAGACTGGGATGACTTTACAGAGGCTGTTACATCTTATATTGGTTTCTGTGAAGACCTATGTGCACCAACCACAAACCTGAGAATATACAGTAACAATAAACCATGGTTTACAGCTAAACTTAAACAATTACGCTGTGTCAAAGAAGAAGCCTACAGAAAAGAAGATAGAACAATCAGACCAGAAATATTAACAGGAAAGTTCAGAGCAGCAAAAAGAAGCTACTTTGAAAAGCTGAGCAATCAGCTCTCAAAGAATGAACCAGCAAATATGTGGAAAACTCTTTAAAATATCACTGGTTACATCAAACTTTCATTACATGCTGAAGGGAACCAACAACTAGCAGATGACCTAAATATGTTTGACTGTAGGTTTGAAAGAAAATAACTGTCAACTATCACTACTACCTTCACTCAAGAAATATCAACAACAGCCAAGCCTTCCACTACAAGCTCCATCATTTTGTGTGAGCCTCCTCTGGTGATCACAGAAAAGGCTATGCAAGACCTATTTCATAGACAAAAGCCTGGAAAAGCTCCAGGACCAGACAAAGTAACTCCTGCCTGCATAAAAGCTTGTGCTTATCAACTAGTCCCAATCTTCACCCACATTTTTTATAAATCACTTGAGATGTGCTATGTTCCTTCTTGCTTCAAACCATCTACTATCATCCCAGAGCCAAAGAAATCCACCGTCAAGGAGCTGAATGACTACAGACCAGTAGTACTGACATCTTTAATTATGAAAACTTTTGAAAAACTAGTGATGAAAACCTGAAAACCATCACTATTAGACCCCTTGCAATTTGCCTACTGAGCAAACAGATCGGCAGATGATGCTGTTAATATGGCTCTACACTACATAGTTTTAACATCTTGATCTCCCAAGGACATATGCAAGAGTCCTTTATGTGGACTTCAGTTCGGCATTCAATACCATTATTCCAGATATTCTTATAAGTAAACTGACTCAACTAGCCCTGTTTGACCAAACCTGCAAATGGATTATAAACTTCCTAACAGACAGAAAGCAGCAGGTGAAGCTAGACAAAATAACATCAGATACCTGTACAATCAGTACAGGATCCCCTCAGGGCTGTGTGCTCTCTACATTTTTCTTTTCCCTATATACCAATGACAGCATCTCAAAAGATTCCTCTGTCAAAACTAAAATTTGCAGATGATACAGATGATTGGCCTCATTCGAGACAACAATGAATCTGCCTACAGACAGGAAATTGAAAAACTAGCCTTGTGGTCTGAACAACCTTGAATTGAACTCACTTAAAACTGTAGAAACGATAGTTGATTTTAGGAGAAACCCTTCTATTTGATCACCTCTCACAATATTAAACAATGCAGTATCAATAATAGAGATCTTCATATTTCTAGGTTCTATAATTTCCTAAAATGGTCAGCTAATATCAAAAATGTCATTAAAAAAGTACAACAAAAAATGTTCTTTTTGAGACAACTCAGAAAGCTCAGACTACCCAAGGAACTGTTGACACAGTTCAACAAAGGAATCATTGAGTTTGTAATCTCCACCTCAATAACTGTCTGGTTTGGCAATGCAACCAAACATGATAAACACAGACTTCAAAGGATAATTAGAACTGCAGAAAAGATAATTGCTATAAACCTCCCCTCCATTGAAGACCTGTACACTGAACAGCCAGAAAAAGGGCTGTGAAAATAATTAGACCCCCTCATGCCCTGGAAATAACCTGTTTCAACATCTTCCTTCTGGATGCTGCTACAGGGTATTGCAAACCAAAACAACTAGACACAAGGACAGTTTCTTCCCTCATGCCATCAATCTGCTAACAACTAACTTCCACAACACTGTTAAATTATCTAGTACAGTGATGGAGAACCTATGGCACATGTGCCACAGTGGGCAAGTGTTTTGTGACATGATTGTATTTTATAACACGATGGCATGATGATTGTACTTTATGATTATGAATGATTTTTGTGATTAGGATCATGGTTTATTTATGTACATGACATGATAAATGTACTTTAAGATTATGGATGTATCTTATGATTGTGATCACAGTTTGTCAATTATAGCCTGTATATAAGCATAGAGCATGTACACTGGAGACAAATTCATTGTGTGTCCAGATACACTTGACCATTAAATTCTAATTCTAATTCTATTACTCTACTGCTTAGGATTGGATACGACAGAAGGTTGAATCATAAATTACCTTTGAACCAGGTATAATAAAAGTAATAGAGATATCCATACAATTTCTATGAAACTCTTGGCCCTAATCCATACTTATTCCCTGTGTTAAGTAGCCTCAGAGACTAATGGTCATCTTTCTTATGCCTGATTCACTTTGGTTAGAAGGAAAAGTACTTTTGAACACGTGTTACTTTTAATAGGTGTTCAAACTTTTATCTCACAGGATGCTTTTACCATTTCTCTTCTCTTGTCTGATGATGTTATGACATTCTGCATGAAGAAATTGTAAGTGGTCTGCTACCATTCGCTGTTGGCATTCATTTATTACTTTGCCGTAGGAACTGGGGTGTAGATACTTTCGACATCTTACTTCTTCATCTTTTAGCCTACATAAAACCTAAAAGTAATTTTCCACATTAAGAACACAATCAAACAGTGAGTGGCTAAAAGTAAAAGGAGCATATATTTTCAAGTTATCAGGGCCAATTCAAGACCGAGGCAAATATAAAAAGTGATTTTTTTCTAACGACTCTCTAAAAAAACCTAATCTCATTATTTGTGATGTTATTATGCAATAACAAAAGGAGAACATTTATGGGAAGAAATGGAAAAAATGGGTTAGGATAAACTGTGGTATCAAGTAAAAGACTTCTAAGAATTTAAGAAAGAAAAAGAAGCATTGATAAGATTGTACTGTTTTAATGGAACTTTTTCAAATAAATATTCTTAAGATTTCAATCTCAAAATATTTATCATGACTGTCTCCTATGAAGGTCCTTTTAGAAACTTTGTTGGCTGCTGGCTAACTGGAACATGATTTAAAAAACAAGGAAATAATAAAGGGTGAAGCAATATATATATTAATATTAGTTATCCTGAATAGTATAAACTATAATTCTATTCTACATTTGATTAATGTTTCACACCCATGGCATCATTCTGAACATTTACACCTTGCTTATTGCTTTATGTAAAAATATACACAATTGAAAGTAGTCATGTAAAAAAATATCAGTAAATAAATATGTATCAGAATAATAACAAGCATCATACAGCAAGCCCTGATCACCTCCTGTGTGGATTATTGTAATGCACATGCTGCCTTTGAAGAGCACCAAGAAGCTTCATCTGGTATATGATATGGGCAGCTATTTGTGCACATAGATTGTTATACCTCTGCTTCATGAGTTGCACTGACTTAATTTCAAGATGTTGGTAGTGACCTAAAGCTCTATGTGGCATGGGGCCAGGTTATTTGAGGAACCACCTTTCCCTGATTAGATCTACCCCATTACATCAGATCCACAGATGTCTTAGGTCCTCTCCACAAAGAATATTGCTTGGTAGGACTCAGAAGGAGACCTTTTCGGCTGCAGTACCTGTGCACTGGAACAAATTCCTCCCCCGCTACCTGAGGTGAGACTGATCCTAGTCTAGTTGGCTTTCCAGGAGAGCCTGAGGACATAGCTTTGTCATCTGGCCTGAGGATACTGTGATATTGGTGGAGATCCTGCTAAGTAGTTATATTGTGAGGAAAATAAGGCTGAATAAATTTAACAAATAAACAAATAAAGCAAATATATGTCAGTATCAAAGGAGACAATCAAATAAAATGATTGACACAGCAGCAGAACGCCAAGTCAAGTAATCTTTTACTAAAGGGCTACCTAAAACCATATAAATTTAAGGGTGCAAAAAATGAGCTTTCAAAAAAAGAAAAAAAAGCCTATTGAAAAGATTATCTTTCAAAACAAAAACCACTTTCAATACATCTATTGAAAAGACAACAGAATGGTTCAAAACTAGGGAACAAGTATTGACTTGAATGAAATTTATGGTATTTGCAAACCAGATGCTTTATTTCTCTAAGCATCTTATTTTATCCAATTTAGAGTGTTGATTTATGACATAAATTACAGATCACATCACAGAGTAATTATACAACCTGACTACAGGTCAAAAAAATCAAAAAGATTATAATGCTTTTGGAAATAAGAGGAAAGGCCTCCTCTGATTTCGTCTGCACATGACTTTGGATATGAAGGCAATCTTACTGACCACTCATTCAGCGACCGTTCAAAGTTATAACAGTGCTGAAAATGAAGCTGGAAGTTCTGGCCAATGCAACATCCTTACAGAAGTGGGATTGCAATTCTGGTGCTTGCCACCTTCACAGATGGTTTCCAATAAAGTTAATGGGAAAACAACAGAAGTCACAAATCAGCCACCCACACTTAATGACCCACAATGATTTGCTTAATGACTGCAGTCAGAACTGAGGTTAAGTTATCATTGTGCAACATCACATGACCATGCTGCTTAGCAATGGAGTTGCCAGTCCCTATTGTAATCACTAAGTGAGGACTATCTATATGTGTATGAATCAGCTGAAAATGCCTTTTAGATGCATCGTCATGTCTTATGTTGTCAAAGTGAAATTCAGATTCCACCCCCCCGAACCGTCAACCTTCACGACACTGATGACTCTGACACCACAACTGCTCCTGAAATTCTTGAAAAGCAGAATGCTCCAAAATATACAGAACAAAGAATAGATATGATCATCTTACCTTTTCCATATACTGTGAGCAGTTCGATTCTTGCATTAAATTTGAAGCTTCTTGTTTATAATACTCCCCCGTTTCATTCAGAAAAGGGCACTCAAAAATTTCCTGATAAAACTAAATTGAGAAAGTCGAATCAAGCCCAAAAAAGACAAGTAATGGAACAAATATTTATCACAATTTCCTATGACAGAAATAAAACTTTTTACCTTCAGAGGGAATTTTTTCTTATACTGTTCAACATGAACAAAGGAGTTAATAACCCCATGGATTACTTTCTGATTTGGATCTTCACCACAACGATCACTGAAAGATGGAAAAATAAAACTCTCAGAATTCATACTATTTATATACTTTTAAATCAGTGTTCTCAACTTCAGCAACCTTGAAATGTGTAGACTCTAACTTCCAAAATTCCCAAACAGCATGCTGGCTGGGCAATTCTGAGTTTTAAGCCTACAAATCTCAATGATAAACTCTAAATTCTTAAACCACTTATCAATGATAAAGCTGTTGTTTACAGTTTACCCCAAGCAGATTAAAATCTGGAATCAATGTTGCTACTGCAGCAGAACTATTCTAAATATAATTGAGTGAAAATATGATATGGAATTATAATAATAAATAGCAGAGAACACATTGACTTTTCCTCAGATCCAGAGGGAGAAAAAACAGATAATTCTCAAAGGGAAGCAAACAAACAAATAAACAAACAAACTTGTCAGGGATTTATAATCTAGACATGAACTTGATTTGGGCTTCCACACTAAATATTTAAGATCAACTTCAAAACTATTTCAACTAGTTTAACTTCAGCTATTTTAAACCTTTCAAAGTTCAATTTAAAAATCATACTCTCACATAAGTTCTTTTCTTTGTTCTTTGTTGCTGTTCAGTCACTATGTCCTGTCCGATTCTTTGCAATCCCATGAACCATAACATGCCAGCCCCCCTGCCGTCCACTACCACTGAGTCTGCTCAAATTCATGCCCACTGCTCCAATGACACTGTCTAACCATCTCATCCTCTGCTGTCCCCTTCTCCTTTTGCCTTCAATGTTCTTTTCTTTCTCAACAAATTTACTTAAAGTTTACTCTTTACTACAATTATTCTTTATTTCATTTATTCTATCTTACTACCTATCTACTGCAGCACTGACTGAACACCAGCTTTTGAAATACTGATATGTATGTAAATAATTCTCTAACTATTCATGAATTGATTATATTCAACTCAGCAAAGTTTAATGCTATGAGACCTTTCTACCTCCTTTCCCAATTCAATGATGCTGATGTCACATGAAGATGACTAATGTTCCATAGAATATCTGGCTTCAAATATTAACACTACACAACATTTCCATTCTAGGATTTTTCTTTGTTATCAACATATAACTAAAATGATGTCCTCAACATACCCAAGGCAGATTACATTAGAAAATCTTACTTTTCTCAGATTTTGTGAGTGGAAGAGCATGAGGCACAGTGCAGTTGCTGAGCATGCAAAGTTCCATTACAATCTTTTAAATGTGATTTTTCTATTTCCACCAATAACACACTTTTACAAAGATAGATTAACAGATAGATCAAAACCAACCAACCACTGAATACAACAGCATTTATAGTACCACCAACAAAAAACATAAAAGATAAATAAATACAAGAGATTAGAAAGTACCAAGCACCAAGAGCTATAAACAGTCTTTCTTACAAGCTTCTGTAAACCTTTGTTGTAAGAAAAAATAAAGAACAGGTTTATAAGAGAAAAAAATGAATGAAAAATAGTAGGAGCACCACTTTTATCATATACAGTATGTATGTATGTATGTATGTATGTATGTATGTATGTATGTATGTATGTATGTATGTATGTATTGTAGGTCCAGGTGTGTTCGGGTCTTCTCTAGCAAGAAGCCAAAAGCACCAGCCTGAAGATGGCAAGCGAGACCTTGCCGAAATGTCAGCAAGAGACTTTCCACTCTACACGGGAAAAGACCCGAACACACCTGGACCCATGAAAATCAACGAAAACAAATATATATATTTATAAATATCCTATTATATTGCTATATATATGGAGAACTCTATCTTCCACAAAAGAAGAAATGTGTGCATGTGTGTATTTGTGTCTGTGCATATGCATGTGTGTGTGTACACAAAGACAGTCAGACAGATAGATAAGATAGCCTCTACTTTCTGAAAATACCTAAAATAATTATTTTTCACAAAAAGTGTATATATATTTGAATAAGTAGGTCTTTAAAAAAACCTGGCATTTGCTGAAAATTTGATATTAAGGATAATGGGTTCATTACTTTTATGTACTGATTTATACACAATAGTGGATATAACCCAGGTCATAAAGAAACATACTGACATCCTAAAATAAAATAATAATAAAACTTAAGAATATTTTGTTTTATCAATGAATTTTATATTACAATAGATATTACAAATTAATGTCAGCATACAGTGAAACATAGCATGTTGTAAACCACCAGGAGTCAGTTTTGTTTAATTCATTAATACAATAAATCAATAATCACATGGCCTAGACTTGACTTTTCTATACATTTGCTAATAAGCTATAGAATATGCAAGGTTTTTATATTGCTGACACTCAAAGCCTTACCCTGGAACAAGGCTGACTGACAGAAGTAGCTGAAGCTTGTACTGCTGATCAGTTCTGTAACACATTCAGAATTTCAGAAAGGAATCTAATTCTGGGGTCAGTCCTTTTTAAAAAAACATTTATACAATACTCCATAATGCCCAATTTAAAATAATTTTAAAATCACAAGAGCTATTTAGTAATGGAATTATTTAATGTTCTATGCTAGAGTTACAAAAACTCTGAAAATGGACCTCAAGATTCCAACAATAACTAGCAGAGTGAGAATGGTTCTATCACTCCAATAGCTTTCATTCACTAGAACACATTTCTTGATTTTATTGCAGAAAACACTTGCTTTATTTGGGCATACTGATAAATAGTTGTAGTGAAACGGTGGCTGTAATTATTACAATTGAAATATACCAACAACAGCCTCATATCTCACATATAGTTTGCATAAAGTATAATTCTCATTTCATAATAAATGCATTCAGACAAGATATTCTTGTTTTTAAAAAAGTACTCACTTTTTAATTTCGCGGAGCAACATTCGAATGAGAATAGCCTGCAAGGGCTCAATCATTAATCTCTTCCACATATCAAGTGCTAACTGTCATGGTACAATAAAAAACAAGTCAATAATAGAACTGTCATTTCATTCATTATTATTTTTTAAAAATGCTCAGTCCCAAAATGCTTCAAAAACAGAGGAATACACTGAAAGGTTACTAAATAGCTAAATAAAAGTGCAACAATTCTTTCACTTATGAAGGAAATCTCCAGTAACTGAATATCTACCAAATCAAAAACTTTGTTGGCTTCCTGTCACTTGAAAAAAAGTGAAGACCAAATGCTTCTTTGTGTTTTTATCGACCCCTGCTGGTTTTTCTTTTTCCAACAAATTATTCTCCATTGACCAAATTGCATCTAATACAGTAGCCCCCAACCTTTTGGGCACCAGGGACTGATTCCATGGACAAAGGTTTTTCTGTGGAGTGGAGGGGGCGTAGTTTTGTGTGCTGCCTGCATCTTGTGAATGGAGACTTGTCTTGTTTGTGTGGACTGGTTGCTGGTGTGCTGTTAACTGTTGATGGTTCACGGACCAGGGTTTGGGAAACCCTAATCTCATAGGCAGGAATAAGAAGTTCTTTGGAATTGAAGAATTATTTATCTGCTCTTGGAAAATCTGGCATAAAATATCTTATGCCTGAACAAATTATTAGTAGATACTGAATTCAAAACTGCTTACATGGATATATGCTTGCATTAATGATGTAAGTTATGCAAGTACACATTATACTTCCATACATTATATAAGTTCCAACTGCTTTATAAAAGTAAATATATTGTACTCTACATGGTTTTGAAAGACCGTTTTAGTCCCATTCATACTTTCTTTGGGTAGGATATACACATAACCTTTAAGCACACTTAAGATGAAACTTTTCAAGTTACCCCAAATTCTGGGAAATAAATTTAGGATTGCATGAGGTAAATATTTTGTTTAAAATACAGGATTTAAGAAAGAATTCAATAAAAGGATCATTAATGTACAATTAAGCAGCCCTTAGTTTATTTTTACTTTCAATCTAAAAAATAAAAACAAATGTGTAAACAGGCATAGAAGGATCTCTATGAATTCTCTTTATTGTAGTAGAACAACAATTCTGAAAAGCCTGTTAAAAATTTCTGTCTCCCATCTTACGACAAACAAAAATCAAGTCAGAGTAATCTTTTTTATTCTGCTTTGGCTTTCTCAAGATTTTTTTCTGAAAGTCTCCCAGCAATTTGATCATTACTTCCCTATTTAAAAGGCCAGATTTACATCCCTTACTGATTGTATCTCTCTGATATACTACAACTTCACCTGATTTGGGGTTCTCAGAAATCAGCATAATTTAGTCTTGATTTAATCCAACTGATTACAATAGAATTCTGTTACTTTTTACCCATGAATTATTTCTGTCTTCAATTAATTTCACTTGATTTTTATTCCATAAGAAAAGCAATAACCATTTACGTCTTGCAGGTATAAATATGATATAATCAGGTAAATAGATCTTACTGTTTCCTTGATAAAAATATAGGCTTAAGATAGGATTAAAGTGCACCCACCTCTAAAGCAGTGTATCTCAACATTGGCAATTTTAATATTTGTGGATCAACTCCCAAAATTCCATAATGGGTGGGAAATTCTGGGTGTTGAAGTTCACAGTTTAATGTTGCCATGGTTGAAAAACACTGCTATAAACTATTAACCTTTTTCACATAGGGTCCTGAAAACTAGCTCTATTTATTCTAATTAAGGAAGCTACCTTAAACCAATAAGTATTGAATATATTACAACTATTACTTGCAGGGCCGCATTCGACCTATTGATACCTCCCCCCGACCTGTTCGCTCCCAGAGTGGGCCTCCTCAGGGTACCGCCAGTCAAACAATGCCGGCTGGCGACGCCCAGGGAGAGAGCCTTCTTTGTGGCGGCACCCACCCTCTGGAATGACCTCCCCCCTGCTATACGAGTGATCGCCGACCTTCGGACCTTCCGCCGTGCCCTGAAGACCCACCTGTTTCAGCAAGCGAGCATCGAATAGCCACGTCCTGTCCTCCTGTGTTTAATTTTAAATTCGATGGGGAATTAGTTTTTATTGCTTCCCCCTTTTAATCTAATCAGGCCTATTTAATTTGTCTCTGTATCTTTATGTGTTTTTTTTTAACTGCCTGTAAGCTGCCCTGAGTCCTTCGGGAGAAGGGCGGGATATAAATAAAATTTATTATTATTATTATTATCCAGGCTTTGACCAAGCAGCTCTGTCAAGAAATAACTCACCATCTAAAGACAAGCTGCGATTCTATGAATGTTTTGGACGAAAATTCCCCCAGTCCCTGACTATTAAGCCCTGCTTAGTGTACTGATAGAAGTATGATTAAGAAGAACTTGGAGGGCACCAACTTGCTATCCCTAAACTGTTGTTACTGTTCAGAAGCATCCCATAAGTTTCAACTAAAATCTATCCTCTTGCATCTTAACACTTATTAGATTTAGTCCTTTTCCTCTCTATTACTGTTGCGAAGGGTGTTAGCATTTTCCACAATATCTTCAGCCTTTCCTCATAACATTGACACTCTTGCTGCCTTCTTTTAGTATCATCCCTCAAAGCAATTCTTAACTTAGAAAATTGGCAATATAAACACAACGTATAAAAGCTTTAAAAGCCAGGGAAGAGACCTGGCACAATAGGAATGAGTGAGCAAAAATTACAGAAAAGCCAGCTCGATCTATTTTACAATCTTGACAAAGGCTTTTACTGTGTTGAAAGCTAGGCCCTCAAATTATCTTCATTTCAATCAAACCAATAAAACATTATTCATAAGAGAATAATTTGGACCTCTGATCATCCAGGGAAAAGCGGAATTCAGTTGACCTTTTCTTCCTTTTCATTTGCCTATTCTGAGCTAGGGCTATACCCTCCAAAGTCTAATTAACTTGCATTATTATTCTTAACATGCAGAACAACTTATTGAAAATAGGTGAAGTTATTCCACAGGGAGCATCCTTTGAGGAACTTGGCCACCTCACTTTGCAAGTAAGGTTTATACTGTAATGGGGAGAATGAAACACACACAGACACACACACACACACACAGAGAGAGAGAGAGAGAGAGAGAGAAACCAAAGCCACGTCTGTATTATCACTTACTTTTGATTTTGGAGAAGAGAGAAAGTCAACAAAACGGCATTTTCTTCCAGAACAGCTGTGACGCGTTGGAGATTATTTTTAAGGCACAGGGTCAGATTTTTCAGTTGCATTTTCATGTGGATTTTGAGCTGGAAATTAAGGTTGTTTTGCGTCTGTCTTTGTAGCTGATTTAAGAAAACAGTTTTGTGTCGTGTTTGGTTCATCTGTGTGTTTTCAACCAGTGCACGTTTACAGCATGTTTTCATAGGTTGGTTGGAAGAAAATTAGTTCTACTAACAGTGCAAAGATGCGAGAATCTGGCAGGCCACGTTTTCCCGAAAATAAGACCTACCCTGAATATAAGCCCTAGCGTGATTTTTCAGGCTGCTGGTAAATATAAGCCCTACCCTGAAAATAAGGGTAAAGGTCGTCAGCCAGATGGACACATTTACCAGTCGTATGTCCATTGCCAACAAGCCAGGAGCAAAACAGGCAGGGGGAACCGGTCCCTCGCTCCGCCCAACACATGTAGTTTCTGCCCATCACTATCTCGGCAACGAGCAGAAACGTTCCCTGAGGTCAAGGGGCGAAGAGGGCTATTGACATGTTGCCAAATCCAGGACATCGATGTACGTGCCTCACTCCGCCCAACACGTGGAGTTTCTCGTTTGAATCGACGTCCCGAATTTGGCAACATATCGATAGCCCTCCTCGCCCCTCGACCTCAGGGATCGTTTCTGCCCGTCGCCGAGATAGCGACCGGAAGAAACTGTGCACATTGGGCGGAGCGAGGACACACACGGCGGAGGGCTTGTTGGGATCAACGTCCTGAATAACCGTGTTTCCATGAAAATAAGACCTTCCCGAAATAAGCCCTTGTGCATATTTTGGAGCAAAAATTAATATAAGACCCGGTCTTGTTTTCAGGGGGAAATGGTACAGATTTAGGAGGACAGATCTTTATTTATAATGTGACTTGATCCTGAAAATGCTCGTATCATAATACGGGTAGTCCTCAGCTTACAACTGTGTGTTTAGCGACCGTTTGAAATTACCATAACCCTGAAAAAAGTTACTTACGGCCGTTTTTCACGCTTACAGCCATTGCAGGATCCGCATGGATGATCAAAATTCATGTGTTCGGCAACTGGCATGTATTTATGGCAGCTGTGCTCTCCTGGTGAGATTGTGATCCTGATTAAGATCAGGGTTTGTCAAATGCATCTTATATGTACACGACAAGATGAAGGTACTTTATGACTATGAATGTATCTTTGATTGTAATCACAGTTTGTTTATTGTGTGGATGTAGGTATAGAGCATGGACACCCGAGACAAATTCCTTGTGTGTTAGGGCTTATTTTTCGATTAGGTCTTATTTTCGGAGAAATACGATACTCAATGTATCTGTCTGGCTGATGATCTTAATTGAGGCTTATTTTGGGGGTAGGGCTTCTATTACGAGCATTCTGAAAAATCAGGCTAGGGCTTATTCTCCGGTTATTTTCGGGAAAAATACGGTCCTCAATGCATCCGTCTGGCTGACTATCTTAACTGGGGCTGATTTTGGGGGTGGGGCTTCTATTACGAGCATCCGGAAAAATCAGACTAGGGCTTATTTTTCGGTTAGATCTTATTTTGTGGGAAACGGGATAATGAGTTTACACCTATTCCGTACATAAAAAAATACTATTCACACAAGTATATGGTTTCTTACCAATGAGCATGTGGCTGCCACGTTTGAAGGGACAGACAGATTCAGTTCTCCTGTTTGATATTTAAACGTCCCCCCTGCCTCCCTTCTTATTTTGATCATGCAGGCAATTGGCTGGAAGATATGTCAGCTGTGGGACCATCCTTTAAGTACCAGTACTATGGCGAGAAACTACGTTAAACTCTTCTTTGACAAACTCGGCAGCAAACAGGTAAAAAAGCTTGATCACCTCTTAAGAATCTCGGCTGGTTCCCCCCCTCCCCCTTTAAAAAAGACCCCTGACCTCCAGGTTTTGAAGAACACAGAAATATTAAAGTGAGATTCCCAAGAACGGGACTGAAATGGTCCCATTTTCTCCTTCTTAGCTTTTTGGGAGCTGAAGTCTCGAGTAGGTTTTATATGCTTACAATAACAGAATGACAAGAGTCGGAAGGAACCTTGGAGGTCTTCCAGTCCAACCCCAACCCCCTCTGCGGGTATTCCTGAAATTACGACCCCAATGGAGGCCCAAAAAGTTATGTCGCCAAGTGAGAAATGGGTTCAACGCCAGTTTTGCCCCATTTTACACCTTTCCTTGATGCGGTTTATGAAGCGAATCGCCGCAGATGTTAAATGGGTAACATGGTTGTTAAGCAAACCCGGCTTTCCCCTCGACTTTGCTGGCCAGAAGGTCGCGAAAGAGAATCCCATGACCCCGGGAGACGGCGACCGTCATAAATGCGAGTCGGTTGTCAAGCATCCAAATGTAGATCACATGATCGTGGGGATGCTGGAAACGTGTGGAAAGTCACCTCTTTTTTTTTAGTGCCGTTGTAACTTCCATCCGTAAGCGAATTGTTGTCCGTAAGTTGAGGACTGTCTGTATCATTTCTGAACAATGGCTGCCCAATCTCTTAAAAACCTCCAGTGATACACCACCCACAATTTCTGGAGGGAGGCTATTCCCGTGATTAATCGCTCTCCCTGTTGGGGAATTTCTCCTCAGTTCTGTGATCCCTCCTTGGTGGGTTTCCATCCGTTGCTTCTTGTCCTGCCTTCCGTTGCTTTGGAGAATAGCTTGACTCCCTCAGATATTGGAGCACTGCTGCCATGTCACCCCCTGGTCCTTCTTAATCCTTAAATGAACTTTGCTTCTGACACTTCTAAAAAATGGATTCCTTGAAACCTGGAGTTAAATTATGGCCATTTTCTTTTCCAGTGCAATATGCCATTTGCGGACGTAACGCCAACCCGAATTGAATTTCTCCCGCTCAACTATTTGGTGGCGATAATAGCAGAGGCGGAAAATCAAGGCAAGCCTATTTTATTCTTTTTTACGGTGGCTTCGCTGAGTTTGTCTTGGCTCCGATTGCCATCTTATTCAACATCTCCGTCATGGTTGTTAAATGTTTTAAAGTGTGTTTGCGTTATACCGATTGCATGCCTAAGGTGTCGTTCTCAATACGCCTGTGTGGATTGCGCAAGGAAATTGGGAGAGCAGTTGCATGTTTCTGACGTGTCCAGAAACATTTTTTTGAGGGGGGTGAAATTGGATTTTTCATTCGCTGAGGTTGGCTTAACTACCTACAGGTAGTCAATCCTCAACTGAGTCCATGGAGAGGGACAGCATATAAATACAAATAAATAAATAAATAAATAAACTTA
>JANHFO010010496.1:29011-49146 GCA_032468095.1 Pareas carinatus | reverse complement strand
CGCTCCTTGCCTCATGGAGAATCCAGGGCTGCAGAGAGATCAGCTGGCTGGAAAACTCCAGGGCTCTGAATCTACGCGCTTTCAGTCAGCTGTAAAGCGCCTTGGAAGCGCTTCCTGTAGATGCAGAGAATTCGGAGCCCTGGAAGCAGCCCAGCCATGTGTGCCTCGCTGCCTCTCCTGTATGAAGTTATTCTGCATGATGTAAGGAGTGCCCGGGATTAGCAGGGAGTGGGGAGCCGGGTGTTATCCGGGGGTGGGGGTGGGCAATATACCGTGTTTCCCGGAAAGGCATCCCCCAAAAATAATATTTTGGGGGGATGTCTTATATTCCTCCGAGAGGCAAAAATATAAGTAAAAATAATGTCTTATTTTCAAGGAAACACAGTAGATATGGCTGAACATATTTGATATGAGAGATGATGCAAGTTGTAGTTCATACAGAAGTGTGTTTTGAAACTATTAACTATATGCATGTTTAATTTCTATCCTGTTGGTAGTATAAAGAAGGAGAAAGATGGCATTCTACCTGTATCAGATTCAGGGTTTTTTTTAATTATCCTTCCCGTGATGAAAAAGTAGAACATATTTTTTAAAAAGGTGAAAAAGGGAGAAGGCTTTGCTCTGCCTTCTCTGTAATGGTCATGGTCAGTAGGATAAAGAAAGTAAGTGGTGGTGGTGTTTGCAGATATGGGAGCAGGGATCAGACTGCCTAAAGCAGTGCACAGTGTAAATCTCACCCTTTCTTGGGCCACAATGTTGCCCACATGACCCAAGAAAGCAGACTTTGCACCACAAAAAGCATCACAAGTGCTTTTGTGCTTCTGACAAGAGCCTGTGGATTGGATTTCCCATTCTAGACTGCTCTCCTGGGGATCATTCAGCAGACTTGGGAAATAAAACAAAACTTCATGATCCGAAGGAGGTTCAGCACTAGAATATGGTGAGTTTTGCCCATTCCTGAAAAGAGTCCGTGTTTCTAGAAAATCATCTCTGTGCTGTACCACTTTTTTTTAAAAAAAGTTACACCTACTTAAGGGGCTGAGTCAATGCAAAGCAGCTGTAACTCTTTGCCAGGCTCGCATGGAAACTGGAAGTCAAGCTGCTTAATGAATAGGAGGGAAATACTGTTCCTTGGTTTGAATGGTGTCCAAAGTACTCCTATACATTTCCTGAAAGGAAATTCTCTAAGAGCCAACACTACACTATGCTAATAAGTAGCCAACTATATTTTGCCTAGCCTAACAATCAGGCAAGGCAAGCCTCCCGGAGACTGGAGCATTTTCTTCCATGAAGACTAGCAAAATTGGGTTTCAAAAATCCGGACAATCGCTAGGTGACAGCAACAAGATACACAGACCACATCCTCCACTGATCTCCATGGACCGTATCAAGTTTTGAGGCCAGATATAGTAGCCATGCTGTGCTGTCGGGAAGGCTCATGGAAGAACCAACATCTAGCGGGCTTTCACACTCGTGGCATTTCAGAGATATTTGTGTACTATTGTGGTCTACATGGAATTGTGGGAGTTGTAGTCACACAGCTCCGAACTCAGCCGCTCTTCCTTTCTAGGATCTGTGGCAACGAGCTGCGTTATGAATCTCGTGTCCGCCCCTCGTAGTCAGCCAATGGGAGGGGGCTTGAAAGACGGTTGGCGCGAATTCCAGCGGTTGAGTCTCACGAGTGACCAATGAGCTGGGCCCAGGAGCGGCGGGGGGTGGGCGAGGCGAGGCCACCCAAGCCCCACCCTGCCTCTTATATCTCTTGCAGGCCCTGGAAGGCCGTGCTGCATCGGCGCCTGCCGCCATTTCTCTCGCCTCCTGCGGTGACGGCGCAGCGGCATCAGCACTGACGTGAGGCGACGCGCGGCCTCGGCCGGCCCAATCCCTCTTCCCCGCCTGCTCTCCCCTGTGACGGCGGCGCCACGTACTCGGGTGAGTCGAGGAGGGGGCGGAGACACGTCGGGAGTGTGCAAGGCGGACTGGTCTTTGGAGGCGGTGGCGGAGGGTTGGCTCGGGCAGGAGAAGCGGCGGGTGCCGAGGACTCGAAGAAGGGAGGGCGGGACAGGAGTCGAGGCTAGTCGGGTTAAGCGGGGGCCGGAGCGCGCTGTAGTGGCGGAGCTTAATCTGACTGGCGCACTCTTCGCGGAGGGGAAAACTTTGTTGAGTTGAGAAGGATTTGCGCATGTGCAAAGGGTGTTCTTCCTTATTCATGAGTTTAGCGCTGCGGGGCATGCTGCTTATCTGCAGCGGCAATTGTCATATTTAGGGACTGTGAGTTTAACGGAATTGGGGTGTTTAAAAAGCATAGTGCACTTTCGTGTTCTGTTTGCTTGGGTGTTCAGTCTACTTTAATTCTATATCAACATGGGCAGTCTTCATTCTGAAACGGGTGGCTTCCAAGCATGTGGCCAACAAGTCCTAATTTCTCCTAATGAATGCTGGTTGAGCTGACCAAATTCTTGATCTTTGACGCCGGTGTGCTGCTTAGGGAGTCTCACCCAGCGTCGGGAGGCTCGAATCTCTGCCTATTCCTGCTCATTGAGTATGTTTAGGCTTGTTATTTTCCCAGCTCTCCTATCTCACATTGATTGTTGCAATAATAAATTAGTGAAGCATGTGATATGCATATTGCCTTGAATTCCTTGGGAAAAGATGAAAAGTAAATTTCAAGAAATAATGACTTGCCAGTAGATCCACCATATTTGGAGAATGCCAATTGGGGATAGTAGGTATTGGCTGTTTTTGCACAAAGCACTAACTCATGTTGGTATTTTGTTAATATACCTGATTTGTTGAGTTGCCCAATATGTAACCAGCCATAAACTTACCACATTTGCTAGACTTACACTATACCAAGCCACAAACTATATGGCTACTAGGTTGTGAGATACAGTCCCAAATTAGCTTAAGTTGTGCCCTCCTCAGTTGTGTTAGACTATAGTTCTCATTTGATTGGAGAGAGCATAATTCAAACAACTCTAATCTCTGTAGCTTTCAGGATGAAATCTTACAACTGCTTTAATAGAAGACATAAAAAATACTCCATTCTTGCAGTTGAAAATATTGCATATATTAGAATGAACTGAACTGAAGAATAAAGCATTTATCAACATGTTGGTTAATTTAATAAATAAAATATGTAAGCACTGTTTTGTGCAAGTTTTTATTTTAGTTTTGTTTTCAGGAAATGATATAACAATGCAATGTAGTTTTATCCTTATTGATACTATAAACAATAGTTTAAATTAAATGTATTTAGCTTTTTGTCAAATACTATGAACATTTGGTTTTTCTGCAATTCGGGCACTAAGTTCCAGTAAATGAAAAAGGATTATCGCTTTAGGATTGATGCATGGGTGTTTCGTGTATAAGCTGAGGAAGCTACCAAGGAATGCAGTTCAGAAGTAAAGCTGGAGGTAGCAAGTTATAAAAAGAGCAACAACCTTCTGTGCATATTTTTAAATAATTGAGAAGGGTTTCCCTGTTAAAAAAATTGTGTGACAGTCCAGCAAAGAGCAAGAATCAACACATACACACATTGAGTCACCTAATGTCGTCACAGACTACATTTGGAAGACTTCTGTTCATTTAGAAACCTGTTTCTAATAATTTTGAGTTTCTGTCAAGATGATAAAAAGTGTCCCTTTCCAGAAATTTCAAGATTTGCTTTTGTGCTTATCTGCATGTTCTATTTTCATCTTCTAAATCTTAGATCATTTAGCAAATGATGGAATACCATGTTTGGTAAAATTAAGCTCCTAAGCCTGTTTTTTAATTAGAGTTTTGAATGCAAATTGAAATAACTCATTATAGTAGGGGAAAAAAATCTCAATTGCATATTTTAAGACACCCTGGCCCAAGATAGAATCCCTGGGAGAAAAATGGTGTGTGCTCTCAAGATATGAAGTAGGGTTCTGTTAAAAGAATAATTTATAAATCCAGAAGCTCTTCATGAAAAATGTCATTTTAAACCAATAGAAAAAGTAGAGTGTTTTTTTTTGCAGGATATATGCTTGCAAACTGACTCATCTAGTATTTAGTAATAGTTACAGGGGGTTGTTGTTATTATTTAGACTTATATACCGCTTAACAGTGCTTTACAGTACTCTTAGCGATTTACACAATCAGCATATTGCCCCCAACAATCTGGGTCCTCAAATAAACCTAAACAATATACAAACAAAAATACACAAAGAATCCACAGACTAACCAAAAACAGAATAATGTTAAATTAACCAAACCAAATTATAACCAAATCAAGATGGTGTTTTGAGCAGTTTCCAGAAGGCGATGTGGGATCCAACTAGATGTAGACTGAGATCCTATTCCAAATAACTGCTGCCACTCAAAATTAATAAAACCTATCTTTTGGAATACAATTAAATTGTAAAAATATTGTTTTATTTATTTATTTGAATCATAAATGATCCCATTCTATTTTCAGGCATAATAATTTCTATAAAAGATAAGTTGTGTGTAGCAACATTTTTTTCTTCCCAGTTGAGGAAATGTATATTTTCACAATAAAAATTCATTTCTAAGTTATGTTGAAACACTTCTAACTTGGTGGGTAGACATTTTGGAATTTAAGGTCAGCATTGGATTTCCCTGAAGTTCAGCAGGCCTGTCTGTCTATATTAACTGCATGTGCTTTCTCACCTGTGGCAAATGAGCATGCATTATTTACCAAATATATCAAAAGCTTTGGTGATGAAACTGCACTGAAATTGCTGTTTTTCATGCATTTTCCAAAAAGTGCTTCAAATGATGCTTTCATAAAGTAGGTGCGTTTTTAAAAAAAATTATCTTCATTCCTAAAGGTTCTATTCTGTAAAACTTATAAAATCTCTTGTATTAGCACTAAAAACAGTTCTTTATTCCTATCCTTTTCCTTTCTGCAGTGAATCCTAAGTACTATGTTTGTAATACTGTGAATGTAGGTTGCCGTAGCAATAGTTATGACATCACAAACGGAACATAACTTCATTGCAAGATTCACTAGAAGAGCGTGGTCTGGAGAAGGAAGAAGTCCTTTTTTTAAAATAAAAAAAATCAATCATGAGCAAATGTAGCAAAAAACAGCATGCCAGAATTAATATAAGGTAGCCGTTATATTTTTAGCTATCATTAGAAGATGCTTCTGCATAGCAGGCATGTGTCCTGTATTACAGTAATAGTTTCAATGAAGGGAATGCAGCCAAGCATTTACCAGTCTCATTTAGAGAAGTGTGTGTGAATGTGAGTATATGTGTTAAATCAAGTTTATTGTTTTAAATTTGGCTCAGTTTCAGCAATACATTATCTTTGGACTTAAGCAGTACTTTTTAATCCTTTACTTGGAGTTGGGATCTTTTTCTAAGAGATGCTGAATAAATTACAACAACATAAATTTGTATATTCAGTACACATTTATCTAGTTCTACTAGTACCAAGAAAACATAAACTCTACCATTCTAATGGAATGCATCTCAGTATATAGGCCTTACACAAAAAAACCCCATATCTATTTCTTAAGTAGAATTGTAAGAGTGAAACACCTTCCATAACATATCAAGCAATTTTTTCATATATAAAATTGAGCCTCACATATTGTATTAATTTATGCAAATGAAATATTTTTATAGATTGAAAATAGGGAGTGCTTGAGATTTTGAGAAATAGGAATGCAAGATTGACACATGAATTTAAGCAGCAGTAAAACTATGGACAAACATATGTCTTAAGTTGTCAATTCCTACAACTCCGCAGCCAATTTAGTAATTGACTATGCTGACTGGGAATTATGGGAGTCAAAAGACCAGCACATCTGGAGTTTGGCTGCGTTAGATGCTACATTTGACTTGTAACATGTGGAGGTAAGCTTCAACCATATTAAAAAACGGGTGAAATACTGTGAACAGTTAAAGATGTAGCACAAATGAAATTCTAATAAGTTGAGAGTTGCTAGAATGATGCCGACTTTGAGAAACAAAGGAATGTTTTGCAGTGCAACTTAAAACAACATTGCAAAAGCTCAAGTGAATACCTATCACTTGAGTGGCTTGTGCATATACTGTATACTAGTCCCAGAATCATAACAAGTTACAACACTTAATTTTTTCTGCATGAAATGTTATCTGTCTGGTTGAAAATATTATATTAACTACTCAAATATGCTATAGTTGGTGGCTATAGCATTCTGTAGTAATTTTTGCCATTCTGGAGCTTAGCTATTTTCTATAATTTGACTGAAAGTGGAATTTTTCTATAACTTTAGAAAATGTAAAACTTAAAAAACCCAACTTTGAAAGTAATAGAAAAGTATAAGCCAAGGACAGAATGTAAATAAAAATAAGAATATAAAATGGATATGGTTATATAACAGCCAAAGCCTCCTGGTGCATGATTCTACCTGATTCCAAGAAATAACAATAATTTCATTTTTGGTGTCCCATCAAGTTTGAAAATACGCAGTGATAAGTTACTTTATATTGTTCTCAGCCAAGCCTTTTATATTAGCTGATGCTCCCTCTATAAACTATGTTCTCCCAGAAATAAATGATTTCTGCCAAAGTTTATACTGGCTTCTAAATAACAAATTACTGATACAATAAAAGGCAGTAATAGAATCTCACAGGCAGCAATATTTTAATGCAACTAATTCATATCTACAATATTTAAGACAAATTTTGTAATTATACCAACTTTTTTTTAAAAAAAATGTCTAAATGTGCAGTATAATATCTGCAGGAATTTTTTGATACTTGGCAAAAGAGGGAGCTTAATTGCTTAGCAAAAAACCCCAAACCAATTATTGTATAAACTACAGTGATACAATAAAAATGTGATGAAATTGTGCTGCATCTCTAAGAATATATCTCTGCCTCAATTATATGATTGTAATTGGAAGATGTTTCTTCTGGGGAGGAAAAATAAGGTCTCTGTTTTCTGCCTAGTTTAAGTCGCCTTTCTTTAACCTCCAGATGTGATAGATGCAACTCTCATGCTTCTCTTGTCTAAATGCTTGATCGAATCTCCCATAATTCACAGCTGTCATGATCAGTGCTTATTGGAACTATGGTTCTTATAGTTCAACATAATATGTTGAAGCAAGTTAGCTAGAATAAACACTGGACAAATCTGTAGGAGTAGTTGACTCTTGTATCGCTGCACATTTGTAAGTTTCAAAGTTATTATATTATATTTTGTGTAACAGAATTTGAAATAAACAAATGAGCAAAAGTAAAAGGGTCATTGAATACTTCATTTCTTACCTGTTTTCTCTGTCTTTTCTTTAGACAAATGACCATGGAAACAGTTGAACCACAAGATGGCAGTGCAACAGACTCTGTTACAGAGAATGAGTCTGCTAATATGCAATCTTCAATCTGCCAAAATCAGATCTCCACTATAGCTCAAGTAATATGAAATGTTCTATTTATTTTTACCACTATTATGCATTGATAATATGAAGAGTAATATGAAACTATTGTTATATTGGTATTGATAAAAACCTCTCTGGACTTATCCTAGGATTTCAGTTATACTTTGATAGTCAATTTTGTTCAGTATACAAATGGATATTTACTGAATCCAATAGTATTAGTCATTTTTATAAGCAGAAATTCTTATTAACAGAAAGAATCTTATAAAGTCTTAAATTGTCTTTGGCTAAGACGTCTGCATAACTTTTAGATGAGAAAGGACCATACTGATAAAAGTCTTTGTAAGTTGCAAAGGAATACTTGGTGTCCAAATCAACTGTTTGGTGGCTAGCAAAAGGGTAGCAGTGCAGGAGCTGGCCGTGATGTTGAGACCCTGAGGTGTTAGACATGCTTCGTAGCATGTTTTCCAGGGCAATAGCAAGTATATTGATTTTGCCAGCGGGCCACACAAAGCTGTTTGTTGAACTACATGTTGCACAGGAATGGGCTAGTTTTCTTCAGTATGAGGCCACCCTTAGATGCTTCCTGTACTGAAGCCACCCTTAGATGCTTCCTGTACTGAAGCAGCTGCCTACAAAGGCAGGAGTCTTTTTAGTTATGACACACATAACTGCATACATACTTCTTTTTCAATTGTTAAAACATTTCATCTTTTCCAGCAACGAAGTGTCAAGGAACATGTAGCTGGACACAGTTTCTAAAGTAGCAGTGTAATCAGACTCAGATATTTTGAACTTTAAACATTAAGAGATCCTAAAATAATTCGCAAATGGTTTCCTTTGTACACAGTTATACATGTTTTAAATCTAAACGAAAGGAAGAATATAAAACTAGATGGGTTCTAAACTTTTAAACATGAGAGTATATTAAATTACAAGAAAGGGACATTCTTATGTGTTGCTATCAAGTATATCTGGCTGTTGTTAAAAATGAAATAGAGGCTACTGACATATTGAGATGTCAACTGTTTCATATGCATTGACAATCCTGTTCGGACATAATTATTGTCATGCAACTCTACTGCTAAGACAATCATAATAAATTATTGATATAAATAAATGTTAAAAGAGAATAGGAAATCCCTATTTCAAAGTGCAATTAAACTGAGAAACTAGTGGCAGTCTTTTGGAAAGCTGTTAGTTCTTAGCCTCCTGTTTGGCATATGATCTTGCAATGTTTCAGTGCAGAAAAATAACACTACAGTTAATTTGTAGAAAGATACGGTATTGCAGTGTTTTTAAAAAAACAATTACCGGTATATCTTGGGCAAAATTATACCCCATCACATTTTATGTGAGATTACATTTTCATTTGATTGAAGGAAAGAAGTTACTTTTTAATTATCATAATATCTCTGATAATGCTTAATGAATAATGCCACAGAAAGAATATTTCACCTGCTTTTTGACTCTATTATTGCCAGTATAAGCCAAAATATATTTTGTATTATAAAATAATCCATTCTGTGTCAAAGGTGGAAACCTAACTGAAGCCTAAGGTTTTCTTTGTCAGATAATGAACATTGAGAGCTACCTATTTAAGCTGTCTTTATGGTATGGTTTATTCACCTCAATAGGTTTCTGTAGCAGGATCAACAACTGGAAGAGGATCTCCCTCTGTAACTGTAGTGCAGTTCCCTTCTGGTCAAACTGTCCACGTACAGGGAGTGATTCAAACCACGCAACCTTCAGTGATTCAGTCACCACAGTTGCAATCTATTCAGGTTAGTTGTGTCTCCGTTATTAGTTTTTTCTTGCTTTCATTGACTGTTTATTTTTGTGCCAACACAAGAATTTACAGAAGATCTTGGATTTAATGTCAAGGGATAATTCTCTTAATTGCCAACAAAATACTTTCTTAAAAAAATTGAAATGCTTTCACCTAAAAACCTTCTGCTTCTAACTCAAAGAAGTGCTTTGAACTTCAAACATGCCAATTTCAGGTTTCAAGCATCTGCTTTAAAACATATATAGAATATGTTTTGAATTTGGAATGGTGTTGTTCAAAGTATTTTGCATGCCTCTTAATTGATATCATGTTTCAGCTTCCTTTTTAAAAATATGTTTGCTTTAAATCAGAACAAAGTGATAGGTTTTTCCATTTCCATCTTTTTTTCCTAATGTCTGGACAGAATTTTATTAATACTTTAAGGTAATCCATATCTAATTGAATAAACTGCAAAAGATAATGTGTTCACATAGATATTGATGAGATTGTTAAAAAGCATGCAGTTTTTTGCTTTCTTTGTAAAAACATGTTTCAGTTCTTCTGATTCTGGACAGATGTTCAGTAACTGAAGGTCAGTTAGCAAAGACTATAGTAAGTACTTTTGATGTCAATATTTTATCATTTCATAGTATCCTCTGCTCACTTGTCTACAGGTAGTCCTTAACATACGACACCAAAATTGGGCAAACATTTCCCAAAATCTCACATGCATTCTTCAGTATAGCTAGAGATGGCTACTATTGCTAATATTAAATAATAGTTTATTTATTTATTTATATTTTTATACCGCCCTTCTCCCTGAAGGGACACAGAGCGGTGTACAACCATCTAAAAACAGAAATCACACAAATAACAATTACAAAACAAACCATATTTAAAAACAGTTTAAAATATATATAAGTTAAAGACCAAAAATTTAAAAAGCTGGGAAAGTATGTCCAATTTAAAATCGGATCTGAGAAGTTAAAAGGTCTAAAAATCTAAAAATCATTTTAACTAACGGAGAGGTAGTGTGAGTCAGGCCACGCCAGCCTGAATGAACAGATGTGCTTTTATGGCACGGCAGAAAGCACGGAGGTCCGGAATAATATGAATTTCCGGGGGAAGATCATTCCAGAGGGTGGGAGCGGCCACAGAGAAGGCTCTCCCCCTGGGGATCGCCAGCCGACATTGTCTGGCTGATGGCACCTTGAGGAGGCCCTCTCTGTGGGAGCGAACCGGTCGATGGGAGGTATTTACTGGCAGAATGCGGTCCTGTAAATAGCCAGGTCCTAAGCCATGGAGTGCTTTGAAGGTCATAACAAGCACCTTGAAGCACACCCGAAAACCCATCGGCAACCAATGCAGCTCGCGCAGGAGGGGGCCACATGGATCCTGCCACTGGCCCCCATAACCCCATGCGCGGCTGCATTTTGCAACAGCTGAAGATTCTGGATATGACCCAAGGGGAGCCCCATGTAGAGAGCATTACAATAGTCCAGCTGGGCCGTGACAAGTGCTTGAGTGACATGGCATCGCGATCTAGAAAGGAGCGCAACTGGTGTACTAGGCGAACCTTGTAGAAGGCCACCCTGGTGACAGCTGCAACATGATCAACTAAGGACAGCCGAACGTCTAGGAGGACACCCAAGTTAAATTATGAATGCTGACATTAGAGACTGCGATATAAATAGAACATATGTGGGATGAGAATTGCAAAAATGAAAGGGTAATAATATTTAGAGAATAGGAAGATGAATAGGAAATTATAGAGAGAAATGAATGATAAGGAAAAGCAATGTTTTAAATAAAATTGTTCTTTCCGTATACAGGTAGTCCTTGACTTACAAATGGTCACTTCCACAAGAGCTACTTATGATCTGCTTTTGAAATTATGGTTGCTGTGTTATCCCTGTTGTTATTTGCCCTTAAATTGACTACAGGGATGCTGAAGTACCCCCCCCTCCAATCCTATCTCTTGGAGTCCCCAGAAACCTCGCCCATGCTTCCCATATGCTCTTTCCCATTCTGTCACCCATTGCTCATTTATCTTTTACTGTAGATCTCCTGAAAATTCAGGCTGGAGAAGCAGCTTCTCTGTCCCTCGGTGTCCATAGACAGCATCCCTGTGTCCCAGAAGCAGCTATCATTTTTAGAGTGGCCACAGTGAATGCCGCTTCAAAATAGTGCTCCCTTCTGGAACAGAGGGACATGACCTAGGGATGAAGTAGTTTGCTTTTTTCCAGTGCTGCCCACTTGCAAGCTGTGCCACTCAGCTGAACTGAGTTGAGTGTGCTTGCCTTCATTGCACTGGAGCCCGCTGCTCACTTTCACTGCCTGCAAATCTGCTTCTCAGCTGCATGGGAGGAGGGTGGTCATTAGGTGAGGGTATCACTTGACCGTTTCATTTAATGGCTATCAAAATGCTTGGCCGTAATGGGTGGGCTCCATTACATTCACTGATCGAGAACTACCTGGAATTGGTTACTCTGTGTGTTCTTTTAATTTCTCATCTCCAAAAACTCTCTAGCAATTACCATTGGATTCTGGAATTAATGTAAGCTTGAATTCTTTGCTTTTATAATCCTTTTTCATGCCTGGCAGCTAATAATCCTGCTGCCTTGGTTAGATGTTTATAGTAAAGTTTTGATATAGTAAGTCAAAATGTGGATTATGCATTGGTTTTGTTATTGTGAATTGTACCATTGTTGGTACAATTGATAACAATGGTTTCTTTCAAGGGATTGGTTTGTTTTCAACCCAGAGTCAAAACCAAATGTGTGTGCACGCGGGAGTGTGCCCCTGTGCGCATGATGCATTAATCAGGCCTGTTTACCCATCTACTTCAAAATTTAACTTCTAAAACTTTCTGACATTGTTGACTATGTTTTATCACCCACTCTCTTCCTTTGGTTTCTAGTTCCCCTCTCTTCAACCTTTTTTGCTGGTTCCCTTTTGTCCCCCCCCCCCCCCATTCCTTTACCTTTGGTTGTCACTGCCATTTCTATCCTTCAGGGCGCTTGTCTCCCTCTCTCCTCCAACTTCTCTGTGTATGTATATGTGTGTGTAGAAAAATTGATATAGTTCATAGAATAGATAAAATGTCTCCTTGCTACCAAAACAAGAATGTAAAAATAGAAGCATTGACAAAATTGTGAAAGAGATTTGAAACAAGTCAAGCATACATTCAATTTTTTAATTTGTTCTTCAAAGCTGCTGCATCTGTGTGTACTTTTTAAGGCTCTGTTAAATTTGCAAAATATTATCACAGTTTCAAAGGCTGCTTGTATTTCAGTGGGATAGAAATGAATAAGTAAATAAAATTCAATGAACTGGATTATTATCATTAGATCTTACAATAGAAATTAAGATTTCATACAGTAAAATTTTGTAGCTTACTAAATTTTTGTTTGCATATAAAGGGCCATAAGATTATTATCTCAATTATTTATTTATTTTAAAAGGTAGCTCCCGCTACAAATACAGATGAATCTCCTGAATCAGAGGTGGTAATTGATTCTCAGAAGCGAAGGGAGATACTTTCAAGGAGGCCTTCATATCGGTAGGCTCTGCCTTAATGTAAAATCAGGTTTTATGTTTATGCTATTTCACTCTTTCATGGCATAGGTCAGCATCTTTCAAAAAAAACTTTAAATATTTATTTGTGGCAGAAAAATTCTGAATGAGCTTTCTTCTGATGCACCTGGTGTTGCTAAGATAGAAGAAGGAAAACCAGAGGAAGAAGGAGCACCCTCTGGCATTCCTGCCATGGCTGTGCCAACCAGTCTTTATCAGACTAGCACCGGGCAGTACAGTAAGTCTTCTCTATTATTAATCTGCCTGTTCAATAATCCATTGTTCTTAAAAGGAAAATTACAATTTTGAAAGGCAATAAAATTAAGTAACAGGTGATAGCAGGAATAAAAGATTTAAGGAAAACTGTTCTTTTAAGCCGTGGAACGAAGATGCAGCTTTCCTTGTTAGGATTTATATTAATAATATCATAAATAGGTTATTACTTAAATAGAAATGTCCTTGATATACAGATAGTTCTCGACTTACAACAGTTCATTTAGTGAGCATTTGAAGTTATAACAGCACTGTTAGCTTTTCACACTTAACAACTGCTACAATATTCCCATAGTCATGTGATCATAGTCTATGATTCAGACACTTGGTAACTGACTTATATTTATGACCGTTGCAGTGTCCTGGGATCATATGATCTGTTTTGTGACCTTCTCGCAAATAAGGTCAGTAGGGAAGCCAAATTTACCATTTTACTAACTTAAGAACTGCAGTGATTCACTTAACAACTGTGCAAGAAATGGGGCATAAAATGGGGCAAAACTCTTAAATGTCTCACTTAGCAAGAGAAATTTTGAGCTCAGTTGTGGTCGTAAGTAGATGACTATCTGTATTTTTTTCACTTGTTACTGATGTTCCTTCATGCACTTAGTTTTAGAACCTTTGATCAGAGACTATGGAACATAAACATATCTATGTAATTATCTCTCATAAAGGTACATTTTTGACAGCCTTTTATTTGTGATTAAAATGTAATCCCAAACAGGTTATACACCCATGTTTTTCAAATGTGGCAACTTTATGAGGTTTGAGCTTTAACTTGCAGAATTCATACTGGCTGAGGAATTCAAAGAGTCGACATCGACACATCTTAAAGTTGCCAAGCATGGGAAGTTTGCCTACTGCCGAACTATAATAACCTACTCTAGGATATAATAATAATGCAATTGAATGTGTATTTAAAAAACTAGCCTAGTTTTTACAGCATGGTTTTGCTGTCAGTTCTTTCTATGAATGTCTATAGAGTGTTCCTTTATAATCAGAAACTCAGCATTTGCTATCATAATATCATGATGGAAAGTATTCCACAATTTATAACTGGAATTGGAATTGGAACTTCGATTCTTAAGGGCGGCAGTTATTAAGTGAGTCACATCTGACTTTACAATTGTTAAACAAATCACTGCAGTTGTTAAATGAATCACATGATCATTAAGTGAATCTTGTTACAGCTTCTATCTCCAATTGACTTTGCTTGTTGGAAGCTGGTTGGGAAAGTTGCAAATGGCAATTAAATGACCTTGGGACACTTCAACTCTTGTGAATACAAGCTGGTTGCAAAGCACTCAAATTTGGTTGCAGAAGCTGGTTACAAGTCATTTTTTTCAGTGCTATTATAACCTTGAATGGTCATTAAATGAATGTCTACAAGTCGAGGACAACTTTGCCTAAGAAAAATTAGTAGCTGCTACAATTTTTACACAGAGATTATATCAGTAAAAGAAACTGTGAGTTAAATCCAAAAATATATGTATGGTAGAAGGGAAATTGTCCTCCCCCAAATTGCTCAATTTATTTAAAGTAAAATATCATTGCAAAAAGTTGTGAAGCAGTTAGAGCTGTGTTGCCCCAAATAATAAGCATTCTGAATCAGTTTTGGTGTGTGTTTTGTATTGGATATTGGTAATTCATATCACTCTGCCCTTAAACACTCTTTGGGAGTAACTAAATTAAAGTGTTTTCATCTCTATTGCTGATGTCTTACATACTCTTTATTTTTGATTAAGTTGCTATAGCCCAAGGTGGAACCATCCAGATTTCTAATCCAACATCTGATGGTGTTCAAGGATTACAAACATTAACTATGACAAATTCAGGAGCTCCTCAACCTGGTGCTACAATTGTACAATATGCAGCTCAAACACCTGATGGCACTCAACAGTTCTTTGTACCTGGGAGTCAAGTTGTTGTCCAAGGTAAATTGTTCATTTTTAAATTAATTTTTAAACAGATAAATATGTTTGTTTTCAATTTCTATTACTTGCTTCTTCTTTAAAGAAATTCTGAACTAGATTATAACATTTCCCCCCCTGCAAATGGTGAAAGAATCAGGGTGGTATAGTGATGAAAACATTGAACTAGAAGCGGGAAGACCTAATTTGTAACCTGTTTTCAGCCTCAGACTTTCACTGGGTGAGTTGAGGCAGTCATTCTCTCTGAGCCCAACCTACTTCACAGAGTACTTGGGAAAATTGGAAAGAGGGAATCTATATCTATATCTCTATCTGTCTCTATCTCTATCTCTGCGAAATACCACTCACTGATTCATCACCAGATCTCCCAAACTATTAAAGCTACAAACCTGAAATTTGGTAGATATGTTCATCTTTGCATCTAGGCACTCACTAAGAAAGGATTTTTCAAAATATTAATTTTTATGTGAGTTATTTCAGTTTTTTTTAATTCCAGAGGTTGTGATTGGATAAAACATGGTTAGTTTCCTTTCTCCTGATTGGAGAGCTTTTGCAGCCTCTCCCGATTGGAGGGCTTTTGCAGCCTCTCCCGATTGGAGGGCTTTTGCAGCCTCTCCTGATTGGAGGGCTTCCCTGTTTGGTTTTGAATTTTTCATTGAACAGTACTAATGGAGGGGTGAGGAGCAGCAGGGCAAGTGACTGCAAAAAACTGATTCTCCATGCCAGAAAACTGCTTGGAGGCCGTGATTGAACTAGTACCTATGGCAGCAATGTAGGTGAGTGCAAAAAACAGAGAGTGCAGGGCCAGACAAGGCTTCAAAACAGCTGAGAAGCCTAATGAGCCCTCTTTGCTCATTTTTGACTGTTTGAATAAAGATTCTGAAAAGACTTAAAGCTTTCCTTCCTCCCAAAAAAAACCTATAGCTCCCCTTCTCTGCAAAAAATGCTGGGGGGGGGGAGGCCTACTGAGCCCTCTTTGCTCTTTTTCGACTTTGAAGAAAGATTCTGAAAAGACTTACAGTATCTGGCTTTCCTCCCAGCCTCCAAACCTATCACTTTCCTCTGCAAAAACAGCAGAGGTGTGGGCAGGGGGTGAGGCCGAACAAGGCATGTAAAGTGCTTTCGGAGGCCTGTCCTTTCTGAGGCCTCTCCATGGGGTGCGTGTGGCTAATTATACCAAACTCGTAGCAAAGCACGGTTACCAATAGCTAGTGCTATATATTCCTTACTTGAGCTTCTGAATGAAAGACTAAGTCTAACAAAGAAGTAACACTGCTTTAAAAAAATCAAATACTTACTATAAAAAATAAGTCATTTCAGAAATTGTCACTTAGAGAATAATGTATTCGTATTGGAAAATACACCATTATTGATGTATCTCTTATCTACAGGTAAAACTCAAAAAATTAGAATATCGTGCAAAAGTTCATATATGAGATAGACTCATTACATGCAAAGCACAATAGTTCAAGTCTTGTCATAATTTTGATGATTATGGCTTACAGCTTATGAAAACCTCAAATTCACAATCCCAGAAAATTAGAATATTGTGAACAGGTTCAATATTCTAGGCTCAAAGTGTCCCACTTTAATCCGCTAATTTAGCCATAACACCTGTAAAGGATTCCTGAGCCTTTAAATGGTCTTTCAGTCTGGTTCGGTAGGAATCACAATCATAGGAAAGACTGCTGACCTGACAGTTGTGTAGAAAACCATCATTGACACTCTCCATAAGGTGAGTGTCCAAAAGGTAATTGCAAAATAAGTTGGATGTTCTCAAAGTACTGTATCAAAGCACATTAATAGAAAGTTATGTGGAAGGGGAAAGTGTGAAAGAAAAAGTGCACAAGCAGCAGGGATGACCGCAGCTTGGAGAGGATTGTCAGGAAAAAGCCATTCAAAAGTCTTGGGGACTTTCACAAGGAGTGGACTGAGGCTGGAATCAGTGCATCAAGAGCCACCACACACAGACAGATTCTGGATATGTGCTTCAAATGTTCATATTCATATTGTCAAGCCACTCCTGAATAATAAACAATGTCAGAAGCGTCTTTACCTGGACGCTTTAAAGAAAAAAAGAACTGGTCTGTTGCTCAGTGGTTCAAAGTCCTCTTTTCTGATGAGAGCAACTTTTGCATCTCATTTGGAAACCAAGGACCTAGAATCTGGAGGGAGAATGGAGAGACACACACTGCAAGATGCCTCAAGTCCAGTGTTAAGTTTCCACAGTCTGTGTTGATTTGAGAAGCCATGTCATCTGCTGGTGTTGATCCACTGTGCTGCATTAAGTCCAGGGTCAATGCAGCCATCTACCAGGACATTTTGGAGCACTTCATGCTTCCTTCCACAGACAAGCTTTATGGGGATGCTGACTTCATTTCCAGCAGGACTTGGCACATGCCCACACTGCCAAAAGTACCACAACCTGGTTCAGTGACCGTGGGATTACTGTGCTTGATTGGCCAGCAAACTCACCTGACCTGAACCTCATGGAGAATCTATGGTGCATTGCCAAGAGGCAGATGAGAGACATGAGATTGAACAATGCAGAAGAGCTGAAGGCCGCTTTTGAAGTATCCTGGTCTTCCATAACACCTCAGCAGTGCCACAGGCTAAGAGCATCCATGCCACGCTGCATTGAGGCAGTCATTGCTGCAAAAGGGGCCCAAACCAAATACCGAGTACATGTGCATGCTTATACTTTTCAGAGGTCCGATATTGTTCCATGTACAATCCTTCTTTTATTGATTTCATGTAATCTAATTTTGTGAGATTGTGAATTTGGGGTTTTCATGAACTGTAAGCCACAATCATCAAAATTATGATAAAACAAGGCTTGAACTATCTTGCTTTGCATGTAATGAGTCTATCTCGTATATTAGTTTCACCTTTTAAGTTGCATTACTGAAATAAATGAACTTTTGCACGGTATTCTAATTTTTCAAGTTTCACCTGTGCATATAAACAACTCTATGGAAATAATCATAAATGAATGTGATAATGTGGATCATTCTAGCATTAGCTAGAATGTTAAACTTCCACATGTATCACTTGTGTCAATTCCTGAGGGAATCTGCTTTTAATTTCACCCACTTAAATTAGAACCTGTGGCTAAATTGGGTGAGGGAGGCCAGGGCCATGGAAAGTTGGAGTCTGTATTTTCAGAGGAGTCCTCTTCATTGCATTTCCCCCTTTTTGTAACATTCCTTTAAACACAGACACTGCTGACTTTCTGTTCATTATTGCTTAAATATATCATTGCATTGTGACATGGCTCAGGGCTAATGAAACTCCTGCACTGAGTGACTACAACCAGAGCTGGGAAAAAGCAATGTCGAAGGCTACAGGCACTCCCCAAAGGGCCAGGTTTATGCTCTGCCGGATGCTGTGGATTGACCTGAACTCTGCTGAGTGGAGAGTATTAAAGAGCATATGAAGTAAGGGTCATTGCCTAATGGTGTCTGCCAGCGACCAACGGAAGGTGACTTCCTGGTGCTTGTGGCTCATAGCCGCTTTCCTCTCTGCAACTGACATCATTAATGCAGCTTTCAGCAGCCAAGCATCAGGCAATAAGTAAGGAAAAGCAGACTTTAGAATTACACCAGGCAATCGGCAGGTCTCCTGTTTTCTGAGACTATTCCCAAGTCTCTGGTAACTGTGCTAGTTGTACATTAAAAAAATTGTCTTCATTCAGTCATACTGCATGATCCAACCTTCCACAGCCTTTGATTCTTGTGTGATAGAAAAAAGTAGCTGTCAGAGTCTTCCTGAACCCTAATCAATGTGGCATGAAATGCTAGCTGTTTTACCTTCTGTATTTCACGTATAATTTGCATTTGTCAATAAAAGAGTTTATTGGTTAATACCCAGCTGATATCTAGTCTAAGATGATCAAATACTGTTTCTTTTTTAAAAATTACATTATTAGTTTTTCTATACAAGATTTATAGAGAAGTAAAAAAAGAAAAAAATAGAAAAGTATTACTACAAAACCAAAGCAAAAAGGAGAAACTATTAATATATATTAATCAAATGTGACTTCTAAATTTATCTTAGGAGAAAATAATAATAATTGTCTTTCTTGAAGTTTTCAAATTTCTTGAATCCAAATAATGCTTTTCACTGTTACTTATTTCATAATTCATGAAATTGCTTCCTTTTTACTTTACTATCCAAATTTAGGTATTTTATAGTTTACCACTCTGTATTACGAGAAGCTCAAGGAGTATTCAGGGAGGTAAAACCAGCATTGTTGAGGTCCCTAGGTTTCTGCCTCTTAATGCCCTGCAGACATACCTTGTTGCTTTGCATTGTTGGCTAATAAAATAAATGAGAAGCATGATAACAGAGGTGGGAATGGAGAACGAATAGAGTAGGTATGTGGAAGCCAGATTGAACTCTGGTGACTTCTGGTGAAATCCAAGAAAATAGCATAACAGGGGGGAAATTGTGGCAATCATCCTCTTAGGTTTTAAACAAGATAGCATGATCGAGTGAAGAAGTATTTTTCATATCAAGATTCAAAAGGTGTCAAAGAAAGCCACACTTAACCATTCAAACAAAAAGAAAGTGAACAGACCTCCAGTCTTGATGTCCCCCAGAGCCTCAGGAGCAGGATAGGAGTGGTGGATTGTAAGGTGAACATTTCTCCAAAGATAACTATAGATAATTGTCTTATTTTCTTCTCAGATTATTTTGGATAAGATTTTAAATGGTATTATTTTACATCTATAGTAATATTTATCAAAAACGATTCATTTATCATTCATTTCTTATGTCTGACTCATCGCCATATCTCAAAAACCATAAAAGCTACACTACTGAAAATTCATACATACCTTTGCTTCCTATCTACCAGCAAACTACAACAAAAATTTCACAAAAAATATTTTTAAAGGGGTTATTTAACATTTATTAAAAAGGGGAGGAGCCAACCTGCGCTGGGCCAATTTGAAGAGGCAGTGGAAAGGGGGATCCAGAATTCAAAGGCAATGGTGGTTTCAGAGAGAGTCATGGCAGGGAGAGGAGCAGCAAGGCAAGGAGCAGCAGGGTAGGTGAGTGAGGCCCAACTCTCCCTACATTCTGTGCTGGCCACCATGCTGCCGTTCAAAACTGCCGCGCGGCACTCAAACTCAAACAAGGTCAACTAATGATTTGCAGTGGGGGGGGGAGAGATTCAGAGAGAGAAGGGAGTTAGGGAGAGGGAGAAAGACAGAGAGAGAGA
>JANHFO010010490.1:183225-195529 GCA_032468095.1 Pareas carinatus | reverse complement strand
GATCTCCCTGCTTTCCGCCGTGCAGTAAAAACACATCGTTTTAGCCTGGTCGGTTTGGCCTACTCACATCTCCCCCCCCCCTGTAATTTTTTTAATATTATGAATTTTTAAATTTTAATCTGGTTTTAAATTGGTTTTATTATTAGCTGCTTAAATTTCCCAGCCACTTATTACATCTTGTTTTAAATGTATTTTAAATTGTGTATGTTGTATTATATGTCCTTTGTGTTTTTTATTGGTTCTACACCGCTGAGTCCCTTTGGGGAGAAGGGCGGTATAGAAATTTAATAAATCTAATATAATATAATCTATGTGAGGCAGGCCTTCTTCCTAAGGCTGCTGTTGCAATTTCTCCAAAGGCAGGCACCATGTGCTTTTCTTCCCATGCTTTCCTATGCTCTTCGGTAAGCCATGCCCTCCTTCCTTGGGCATGTCTTTGTTCACGCACATGCATACACCCACCAGCGCTCTCCTTGCAGTGCACTTCTACCCTGCACCCCTTCTCCCGCCTTTCTACAGTCGTGCCCCTCTTGATGAACTACATAGCCCTCAGCCTCAACCCATGCCTGGCCTGCACCAGGCTCATTCACCTTGTACAACACCCCTACATTTCTTGCCTGTTGTTTCCTATTAACAACTTGTCTTGGGTTACTACAACTGGGAATTGCCTGGATTGCCATTGCTAAGTGGTGTGATCGTGTGATATCACATTTTATAACTGAATCACTGGACAGGGGCAACTCCATTAATCTGATATATTAACTACAAGTGTACATCTTGTACACTTAATATAAGTGCAAGTATACTCACTTATGTAATGTGTCTAATGCCTATTCTACAATGTTTCAGATGATTGATTGATGTTCGTCCGTTGTGTTCGAAGAAGACGTTGAGATGTCAAGACTTGCACGAGAATTAGATTAAAGCGAGGGAGAGGTGCGTATAGTCAGCCTCACTCTCTCTTCCCAGAATTCATCTTACTCCAAGGCAGGACAAAAGTCGAGACAGTTGGAGTTGGGCTAGGCACAGTGGTTGGCCAGGGCGTCTTTCGTGTCTTGCCCACATTGTGCAACTTTATGGCACTGTGCAGTTAGAATAATAATGCTTATTAAAAAGTACAGTGAACCTTATTGAACAGGAGAATAATCAGTATTCTAACTTTATGTAAAACAGCCTATTTAATAATAAATTATTATTGAAATAAAACTGAATGAGAAAAATTGAGCTATATTACTGGGAATAATCAACAATAAAAGAGATTAGTCATATGTATTGAGGTAGGTTCCATGACAAAACAGATGGGTTTTTTTTGCCAAACTTTCTAAATACCCTCGCAGTAAGAAAATTCTCAATTTAGACAAAGTAAACACATGAAAAGAAGCATAACACTCCAGGGTTATTTCTTCCATTAGGGAAAACAAGATTCTTCAGCCAAAACCAAGTAAGGGTATTTAAAGATTTAAAAACAGACACAAAACAAAACTTTACTCTTGGGAATGGAAATATTGCAATTCTTATAAATCAAAGAGGAAGGTTTAGCAAAGGTCAACTTTCATCTAATTTATTAGCAAAGTCTATGTTTGGAAGCAACTACATGAAAGGGGTCCAAGAGTTAAACATTTTATGAGAAAACAGACTCAAAAGCCTATCCACTGGAGGTTTTATTCCAAATAAAAAGCAGCTAGGACCTGGACAGGACAGAAATACATGAATTATTCGTTGCAAAAGCACACACACACACAAAATGGAATTTCTACTAAATATCAGAAAGCATGTAAACAATAAGAACGTATCTGATAGATGAGGCCATGTGGAACAGAGATAATGCTCCAAAATCTCAGGCTTGATGATGTAATCTTCACACTGGTGCCTTTAGCTGACTAAAAGGCACCACAGGACATAATCAATAATTCATACGGGCATAACACTTTATTAGTCCTGATCAAAAGCCCATTTCTGCATGGGGGATGAGGGAATAAAGAATATGTTCTTTTACAGATTCTTTGCCAGTTCTCAAACTTGACTGAGCCTTAGAATAAAGACAATGTATAGGGATCCCATTAAAGAGGATTAATTTGTTCAGTGAACAACTTGGAGTCCTGCAGTGACATATATGATAATCAGCTATATCTAGACAATTATTTTACTGTGCATCATGTATCTTTCAGTAACCATTCTATATTTTTCATCTATTTTATTTCCATAAAAATTCACTTTGATTAAAAAAAAAAGGTTATCTTTCCATCTCAATAAATACTGGCAAATAAAGCAATAACAATTTTCTTCCTGAAGAGGACTGTCAATGCATTCTATACATATTCTTTTTAACTACTTGCTACGTTATTTTTTCCCCAAAAAAGCATATTTCTATCAGTTCACAATTACATTCCAAAATATTATAGCAAAAATATATAGTGGTAGTGGTTGTTAATAGCAACTGCCCTATATCAAACAGATTGTTCATATTTTTGTTTCTGTTTCAGTGTCTTTGTACAATGTACCTGTTCCTTTTGATATAACAAATAAATATTATTTTTAACCATATTCTCATGCCTAAATAATTTTATAGAACTTTATATACCTGAATCTTTTGATTTTCTTTAATTTAGAAACAATGACAATTGGTAATTATAAAGCAAGACTTCCTTGTCTCAACAATTATACATTGAAAGCATTTATAATGCTTTCCGGAACAAGACACTAAACTTAATTTAATTTAATGAATATATATATTGTTAAAATATTATAAAAGTGATTTGAATCTCTCTGAATTTGAGTCAATTAGAAAAGACACTTTGATTAGCAATGTTTTACAGGATCAGAACAAGTGGCTAGAAAAGAACTGGAGAAAATCAGCTGCTGATTATAACCAGGAATTAACGTTCTTAGCAGGGTAAACTGCCAATAAATAGCGCTGATCTGAGAATCTGATTGGTTTTTAAAAGCCTGAAAGTAAACAACAATTAGCAATTTTTGTCTATAGCACATTACAAATTAGGAATATTTTTGTATTTATATTCAAGGAGAAATCACACATATGTGAGTTGCAAGTTATGAAGAACTAACATCCATGAAGCATATTGCAACTTAATACATGTCAGATTCTCAGTTTTTAGCCTGGCACTAAAGGTTTCAATGACTTATGCTATATTCTTCATTTTAATTTTTTATAAAATATTGATTTCCATTGATAAAAAATGGTACATAAAATGTAACACTTAATTTTTATCAACGGAAATTAATATTTTGATAATATCCTGCAGGGGAGATTGTAACCTAATTGCTAGCCTTCTCTGCGGTGGAAAACATTGTCGTTTAAGAAGGTTGGATTCCTATGATCTATAGCAATGCCATCTTGCTGACCAGATGTTCTATTTCAGTGTGTGACCATTGTGAGTTCTGGCTGTTGCATTTGGGATGGTGAGACATTGTAGGGATACTGTTAGTGTATGTCTACTCTATTTCCTAATAATCTTTATAAACTAGCAAAATTACTGGATTACTTAATTTCTTTTTCTGGAGGTTTTCAATGTCCATACTGAATTTGTCCACTGAGGAGTAGGCCAGTACTTCATGATGGCCACTGAGCTACGTTTTGTTTCCACACATGTAGCAGAGTACATATCGGTGCATTTTGTTCTCTTAAAGTTAGTAATCTGAAAATGGGTATGAGGATAGGATTGTTTCTTCATTGTCAGACATTTGTTGTTTCTCACTCTGGTGGTGATTCACAGTAATGTGATTAAATTAAACATGCCATTGCCAATGAAGCCATAGAACAAGAAATGTAAGACATAAATTTAATAGAGACATAAGAAAAGGGGTTGTTGAGTTTGGACTAAAATATATAAATTAAGGACACATAAGACCAATGACTGTCATCTTTGCAATGGCTGCTGTAGCTTTGTAACTATGAAGATTTCATTCTTAATCATGTTCTTGTCCCTGGGACGTTTTAGCCTGCTTCAGTCCTTCTCTGACAATAATTATTTAAAATCAGTGTTCTATACATTCCTATTCAGAGGTGGATGATTGCTTACAAAGTCTTGAGTTATTACTAGATGTAATCTCAGATGAATGATACATTATATTTCTTCATTGTTTGCCCACCTTATTTGGTAATATGCAACAGAGAATGCTTTCTGAGTTTAACCTGCAAATTTTAAGATTTGCCTAAAGTGGATTAAAGAATTAACTTTAAATTTATGCACTGTTTTCCTTAAATGCAACAATAAAGCACTGTTTTAAATGCTGTAAATGTGGTCTTTAATTAGCTGTAGCAAGATCAGCATTCACGCTAATGAAAATGATATCTAACATGACTATCAACACTTTGGGATGTGCAAATAAATGCCCACAGAATAGATGTATTTCAATTTCTTGAGAACAAAGAATATTTCACCATAACACTGTCACTGCAAAAAAGGTGTTAATTCAATGCAGATATAAGTCAGATGTTTATTTTAATGCAGATACTTATTCCCAGTGTGAAAAGAATCATTTTAAAAACTTGAATATCCTACTTTTTGCTCCTGTAAAAGTAGGAATTATGCCTTTAGTCAGTTGAAAATTTAAAACGTTTTGGAAATGTTCATTCATTTTATATATTTATATATATAAATCTTATGCATATGTCACCAATTTTCATACAAAGGCTATTTTTAAATGTTCAGTTTTTAGACAATTTGAAATAAAAGTTGACTTTATTATAATATATCCTAAAAATCTTCATTTAATAAAATAATTGAAGGGATTTTGAAAGGGAAAAATGGCAAAGAATTGTATTTACCTTTTGTATATTTAACATACTTTATTTTTATATTTTTTAAGTGAGTCTAATTTAAGGTGTGTTTTTTTCTAAACTTTGAAAACTCTTCTAACTGAATTTCGCTATTTGTCCTTAAATCCCAGACAGGAAAATAGATACAAAACAGTGCTAATCACAATTAATTTGGGTGCCAAGTCTTCTCAGTGAGTTAAGTGAGGATTGGATTTATGTAATATTTCACAGCAAAACTTCTCATCTTTAACAAGCTGTACTTGTAATGGAAGTGTTGTGCTTTGCTTTTGAAAGTCAAAGTTGATTATTACACTAGAACATGATTGCAAGAATTTCTTATACTTGTGGAAAGTAATGTTTGCAAGGATGCAGATGACATGATGTATCATGAATCAAATTGGACCATTACAGAGAAATGTTCTTTTTTATATATTCAAGATATAGTCTTATTTTAAAAAGCCTTAAAGAGCATGTCAGAACTCTATTTATAGTGATTAATGCAATTTCAGCCTTCTAGAATATATGGTAGAATAGAGAACTATAAGACAATACTGCACCCTTGATATGAATATCTTTGTTCAGTTTTATTTTAAGAAATACGAGAGATCCACTCTTCAAAAATTACCAATATATGATATGAATATCAAAACAGAAGTTCTTGAGGGTATCATTAATGAAATTGAAAATCTAGTTCTCTTGACCTGCATGAGAATGAACAAACAGGAGTGATGAAAAAAAAATGATACATGTAATAAGCCATAGGTGTTCAAGGTGTGAACCTATATAGGAAGTTGAGAAAATATACTTCAAGAAAGTAATGATAAAGTATTAAGAATTTACTTAATTAAATTTCAAGGCTGCCAACCTCCACAATGATTCTGGGATGTATACGACTAAAACATTATTAAAAGAAATTAACATAATTTCAGAGAAAAGGAATACAACTGAATAAAAATAAATATCAAACTATAGTCACTAAAGTCTGTAGTCTTTGAAACAAAATGTTTAGATTTTGTTTAAATGTTACATTTTTCTTAGATGCCTTGAGCATTTGCTACTTGTTCAATCAACCCCTTTGCATTAAGCAGAACTGTTCATCATTTGCAAATGCACCTATTAAGAGTCTTTTCCATACCATAGACTGGATATAGAAGACGCAAATTCAAAACTGATATATCTAGTGAAAAGTAGGTCACTATTAGATGAATCTGGCTAGAAAATTCATACTTTTATGTTTTTTTGTTATGATTGTTTACGGCATATCATAAATGAACAGATGTATCTACAACCCTTTCAATAGTATGAAATTTAAAGATCAGAGACACGTTCAAAATCCTT
Organism: Pareas carinatus; assembly: GCA_032468095.1. Lineage (NCBI taxonomy): Eukaryota > Metazoa > Chordata > Lepidosauria > Squamata > Pareidae > Pareas > Pareas carinatus. The sequence continues at coordinate 189,411 of JANHFO010010490.1, read as the reverse complement.
TCTATTCAGATATCTCAACAGTTTCTGGATTTCTTCTCTCTTAAAAGCCAAGCAAGATCTTAATTTTTTATCAGTGCACTTAAAATAGATGCTTTGGAGCTACAAGAATCTTTTCAACTAACAATACTGCTACTATAGGCTTATTTCAGGAATAAATTCAAATGGACAAACTATTTTATTCCCAGGAAAATACAGTAACGTTTTTTCTTCTTGAAAATATTTACTTTGTAGGTTATATCAACATTTGAGGAAGTTTATTTTGAAATCTTAAATTCAAAAGGGTTCTATTAGCGTTTCTTCAGTTTTCCACAATGAAGTGAAATCTCAGAAACATTTTACAGGTAAGTACTGCCATCTTATGGTAATTCATGTGCAAAGCTACCACCCTTTCCAAAATCTCTTGCTAAATTATACATCTTTTTTGCATTCTTAAAGTATATTTTTGGACTTTGTGAAAGAAATAAAAATCTAAATTGATTAATTATAAATTCTGCTATAGTTAAGAACGCTTTACTGTCCTTCTGTAAGTTCTGCCCAGATTTATTAGAACTACAATACCTAGATTATAGTAGTCACTTATGTTGATGTATGCTGACTCTGTCCAAACTATCGAATTTCACTGATTCACCCATTTCAGATACTGGAAGAATTAAAAAACGTAACAATAATAAACATTCATTGAAATTTTAAAATATCATACCAAAGAAATAAAAAGACATAACTATAAATGCGTATGTAACCAAGGCCATCCAACATTTATTAATCAGATAATCACATTGGTAGCTGACAAATTTGAGAAACAAAGAATTAGATGATTTATTACATCTGCTTATTTATTTCAAGTCAGTATCAGTCCTAAATACATTTCGGTAGATTTTATCTTTTTGCTTGCGTTGTAATTTGGCAGACTAATACCTGCTTTGTGGAAGAAAATAAAGTAATTCATTTCTAATTCCTGTCCGTTCAAAACAGATGCGAGAATGGCACCTACCTAAAACTCTGGAGAGTCATTGCCATTACGAATGAAGACATTGCCATTCTCTGTAAAAAAAAAATCTGAATTGAATAAATTTCTATTCTTCTTATGCTAGACTTTTCCAAATGTCCACTAAAAACAAATCCCTACCTTCAACGAAGAACATCCTTAAAATAAGGATCCCGAATAAATCAAAGGTTGTTCCAAAAAGTTTATTTCTTAAAAAGAAAGTAGACAATTATGGAAGAATAAGCATTTGAAGTACTAACTTACACTGAAAAGCAAATCTAGACAGTTTTAAATATTACTTGCAACTATTAATTGGGGGACTTCTACTAAGTCCTGTGATAATTCAACGATTTTAAAAAAACACTATTTGGCAAAGGCGCAGCCCCTTTTTTTCAACCTCTCAAATCAGCAATTAAGAAGAGAAAGTTAACATTAGACAAAACATAATACAAACACACATATTTTGGGGAAAATAATAGCTTAACGCGGCTGAGCTCACTCAGCCCGCTCTGCCTGCCAATTTTCGCGCGTGCGCATTCATTCCCATAAAATACCCAGGCGTGGCAACCTCCTGACTCGATACGTCAAAAAGGAGCGCGCACGTCACTAGCCGCTCGGTGGCAGTAGCGTCAATCGCCTTGTGCTCCCGCGAGAACTAAGGGAGGCGGGGCTATATTTTAAACAGGTGGCGGGACTTTTCTCATTTTCTATCTGGGCCTGTAACGTAAAGGGGGGGGGGAGCCTGAAGGACTTTTGGGGGTTTTTTTGCTTCGGTTCCAGCTCCACCCGGCTTCGTTATTCCCGATGGCGAAGCAGCAAAGCCGGGAGCAGGGCATCACCTTGCGGGGCAGCGCCGAGATCGTGTCGGAGTTCTTCTGTGAGTAGCCGGGCGGGTAGAAAGGGGCGCCGGCTTAAGAACCCGTGAGCCGGGCTCGGTCCGAGGGCGGCCGCCCGCAGCCTTCCGGCTCCCCGTTTCTGCTCTGGCGGGGGGGGGGGGGCTTATCCCCAGGGACGGTGCTTGGCCGCGAGGCCTTTTGCGCCCCGGTGGGATTTGCTCCCGAGTAGCTGGAGTCGTGGCTCGCCGGATTCTCCCTGTGGGACGCGGGGGAAAGGCTGGCTTCGGGTCGCTTTGGGGGAAACGAGGCGCTTTGGCGTGGATCGCGCCCGCGGCCCGTCCTTTTCCCCTGCCTGTCTTTTCCTTCGCTCCACGCCCACCGCCGCGGGTCTTCCCTTTTGGTAACTGCGCCCGACTTCGCTCAGTAGAAGCAGCACCAAAAGCTTCATTTGCAGTACAGCGCGAGAAAAACGTGCCCCCGAAAAGGCGCCTTTAAAGGGAGTTAGCCAATAAATTATGTATAAGTTCATTCTCAAACACGGGATATTTTTGTAGGGGCGATGACTTCAGCCTCCGTAGGGGAGCAATGCTTAACCGAAATGAAGGCGAAGAGCAGATCCAACGGGGATTCGGGAGACTCCGCTCCGAGTCTGCATCTTGGCTGCGTTTGATATTAGCCGTTAGTTGTTGGACAGGACGAGAAGGAAAGTCCCTGGATTTAGTGCAATGTTCAGAATCTTGAAATCTTATGTAGTGAGGCTTGATAGACATATCTAAACCATTCATATACCTGTTGCAGTGGGTCAGGCACCAAGCTAGAAAATATACCCAAGAGTTCCAGTCCCACCATGGACCTGAAGCCACCTGGAACTCCAGGAACATCCTTATCTTTGTGGGTTTGCCATTCCCGAGGGTGGAGACTGAAACAGAAGGCACACTCCCTATATCCTACAAGCTAAATGGTGCCGGCTGGCTGGCCCGCGGAGCCTTCTCTGTGGCTGCCCCAGCTTGCTTGGAGCCAGTTACCTCCTGAGGTCCGGACCACCCCCACCCTATTGGCCTTCCAAAAAGCGGTGAAGACCTGGCTTTTCCGGCAGGCCTGGGGCCACTGATCTCGCTTTGCGATCTGGCGAGACCCTGGCCATGAATGGTGTGTTTAAAGGTTTCTTAACTTTTAAATATTTTAGAATGGTTTTTAATGTATTGTGAGCTGCCCTGAGTCTTCGGAGAGGGGTGGCATATAAATTAATAAATAAGATAGCAACATTTAATGGAAGGGACCTGCAGAACACCCATTCTGCTGGATCATACTGGGCAGCCAGAAATAATAAATAATAATAATAATTTCAGATATCCAGTTCTTATTCCATACATATTAAAGTTGCCAGATAGGGAAAGACTTAGATAATAGAGAAAATAAATATTAAAACAACGACCCCGAGTTGTAGACCATCATAAGATCTCAAATGCCAAGATAAATAACTTTTTCAGCATGTACCAATTGTATTAAATTGTATACCTTTGCATTTGCTATTGTTAATTGGCATAATTCTCTTATTAACATACTGCTTTTTAGATAATGATACAAAACTATGTATATTTTTTTTTAGCCTATGGTATCAACAGTATCTTATATCAACGTGGGATATATCCTGCTGAAACATTTACACGCGTTCAAAAATATGGGCTTACCATGCTTGTTACAGCGGACTCTGAACTTAAAAATTACCTGAACAATGTTGTAGGACAACTGAAAGGTATGTTTTTTTAAAATTAAGGGTCAACAGTTTTCAGATGTTCTGCAATGTTTATATGAAGTTGCTATCCAATAGGCATAATACAAAAGGAATGAGGAAGCACAAGTAATTAAATACATTTAGAAGCTGATTTTTTAAAAATTGCTTTTGGCTTATCTATTGCATTTTACATATAATCCACATTGTTATTGTGATGTTAAATGGTAGGTTATCTGTTCAGTGCTAGATCTGATATTGCTTTGGAGCACTTCTGTATTTCTTCAGAGTTTGCTACCAATTCATTTGCTTACATTTACTCCACTAAATTATGTGCCATCAAGCTATTGTCAACTCTTAACAATGACAATTTTTTCATAAGAATTTGCTTTAGCCTGATGCTTCAGCTATTCCAATGTGCTCTCATTGCCACCATAACTGCATTCATCCATTTGCTAATTATCTTCTCTTTACTTCCTCTCTTACCAGCTTTAGAATCTTCTCAAGTTAGGTATTTGTGTCTGAAATAGAATAATTCCTCTCCTCCCTTGCTTTCTCTCTCTCCTTCCCTCTTTCTGTGGTGTGTGTGTATACAACTTGTTTTTTATCTTTATTATATTTTTGTTTGTATTACTATTTCTCTACAAACTAAAGCTTCTTTGCCCAATAGAGGTTAACTACTCATAAACAAGGTTACAGAATCCGTAGAGTAGGCATATCACTGAAGAATACACCTAAACATGGGTACATTTGCTCTTTGCTTTCCATCTGCATTGCTCTAGGCATCTCACCAGCCTTTTCATTTGCTGGAGCTCATTGAGAATCGAGCAGGCTTTCAGGCTCCTGCTCAGGGAATCTCATCTATTATAATGGTCTAGTTACCTCTGAATTCCAGCGTGACCACATAAACAGCAGCCTTACTTGCCTTACAGCTATAATGTTTTTCAGTTGTCCTCAGTAAATCTTCCAGTTCATCTCAGATATTAGGGGTTGGGCCATTTCTGCCAATCCCTTCCTCCCACAGAGTCAAGCAAGGCAGTATTATGTATGTGTAGAGGAGAATGATTTATATATCTATATCAGAGGATAGATAAGAATATCTTATGTTGTATTTTGAATTTTCTGTTACTTGGTATACTAAGCTGCAGTCTGTTAAATAAACCTGGTTGGTTGATAACAAGAGTGATAGATAAGGTGCCCATGTATTTGCCAGTTTCTGGTTTGTAAAATTTCGGAAACTAACTTCTTGCTTTTCTTAGAATGGCTCTTGGAATGCCTTGTTCAGCGGCTAGTGGTAGTGATCTCTAGTAAGGAAACCACTGAAGTTCTTGAAAGATGGCAATTTGACATTGAATGTGACAAAACGGCAAAAAATGAAAAGTAAGTATATTTGTTTCTGATAATGGAAAATGTAGGCTTTTTTCTATTTCTTAATTCAGTTCTTTTTGCCACCTCAAATGTATATTGCCTGTCCACTAAAGGCTTTACTTTATTGATGTTTCTAGCAATACTCAGGTTGTACATAGATCTCAACATGTTATCAAAGTTGATGAACCAAGAGTATTCTTGTCCACTAATTGGTGTGTGTCTCTGTCTTACTACAAGAGTAAGAATCTTAAACTATTTCACAAATATTGACATCTGCTATCAACTGTAATACCTGTTTTTTGTCTCCAATATAGCACTCAAAGTGTGTTCAAAAGAAAAGAAATAGCAGATTGAATTCCTAATTAATGCTATAGACAAAATAGGCAATTATTAGGTTTAATATTAGGTTATTAAATTTAGTTTTAAGGCTTCTAATTGCTATGGATGGGTCAAATAATTTAGAAAAGTACAGAAAACTAATTGTAATGCTTGTGTGAATTTCTTATGTGGGACACATTGATCATTTATGAAGTTGATCTATCTAATTAGCAATTAAGTAATATTAGTGGTAAATAGTATTTCTGATTTATAATTTGACCTTTTTTTACTCTTAATTGATATTTTAGTGCACCAAGGCAGAAATCTCAAAAAGCTATACAGGATGAAATCAAATCTATTATCAGACAAATAACAGCTACAGTGACATTCCTTCCTTTGTTAGAAACTACCTGTAAGTAATATTACTTAATGATGAAGTAAAAGTTGGATTTGGTACACTTCACAAGCACTATCTAATTACAATTGCACAATAATTGTATGTAGGATGAGTCCTATGATCAATTACTTGGAAACCAGCTGAGCTAATATGAAGTTGACTAAAGTTGCAATATTTGTCATGTTTAAGTAGCCATCTATCTCACAATCAAGTAATTCTTGGTGGCATACATGGATAAGGAACAATGGAAGAATTCACAAGTTACAATTTGAGGGTTTCCTATTTCTGTAACTGGGGTCAATTAAATCAGGATTTTTAATAATGGTTTGATGAACAAGTCATAATTGACAGGTTTTTTTTGTTATTGTAAGCTTTATGTTGCAATCAAGAATTGAATAGTTGAGTCCTGATATTTATTCCAGGTTCATGCAAATGAAGCAAAATAATTATTCATCTGTGCTTCCAGGTGCATTTGACTTACTCATATTCACAGACAAAGAACTGGCTGTTCCAGAAAAATGGGAGGAGTCAGGACCACAGTTCATTAATA
>JANHFO010010490.1:161275-173993 GCA_032468095.1 Pareas carinatus | reverse complement strand
CCTCCCTCCCTCTCTTCTCCTTTCTTCTTCTCATCATTTCATTTCTGTTGTACGTAGGAGTGATGAATCGGGACACCATTGAAGAGATGTTAGATACTATTTACCGCTCAGATTTTTCCCAACTAGTTTTAATTTGCAATATGCATCAAGAAGTATGACAATGCATAAGGCTTTAAAATAGTTTTGGAAGTGGACAGATTATCACATTGGTGAGAGTGCTTGAAAATGAGTCCCTGGGCTTAATTTCTCAGGGCTCTTGGCTTGATTTCAAAACCTTCCTACAAGCAGTTAGTCAAGACCTTAGACAAGAATATTTTATTTATTTGATGTATATCCTGCTCTTCTGCTCCAACAAGCACTCGAGATCAACCAAGTGTAAAATGCACGCGCACACACAGATGCTCACGCAATATAGAATGTTAAAAATGGGAATAAAAGGATACAATAAGTGCTAGAATTATCTGTAAATGAAAACCTTGGCAAAAATCATGCTCCTTTCCAGATGCGCTAAACACTGATAGGGCAAGATGCAAGCACAACTCTATTCCACAGGTGGAAATGATCCAATACGAGTACTCCTCGACTTATGACATTAATTGAGCCCAATATTTCTTTTGCTGAGACATTTTGTAAGCAAATTTTGCCCCATTTTACGACTTTTCATGCCACAGTTGTCAAGCGAATCACTGCAGTTATTACATTAGTAACATGATTGTTTAGCGAATGACTTCCCCATTGACTTTGCTTGTTAGAAGGTTGCAAAAGGGGAATCACAAGACACAGCCATGGTCACAAATACAAATCAGTTGCCAAGCATCTGATATTTTGATCACATGACCACGGGGATGCCACAACGGTCATAAGTGTAAAAAATGGTCATAAGTGTGAAAAACGGTCATAAGACACCTTTTTCAGTGTCATCGTAACTTCAAATGGTCACTAAATGAACTGCCGTACATTGAGGACAATCTGTAGAAGTCTCTTCCCTACATACTAGAAACACAAGCCTCTGACAAGAGAGGCATCATCCAGAGGTCTCTTCAGCTTTTCTAACACGTGGGCAGACTCACAATAGGAGAGGGGGGATGAGATCTTTTAGATCATAGATGTCAAATCCAAATTCGGCCCGCGGCCTCGTTGGATCTGGCCTGCGGGGCTGCCCTGGAGGTGAGTGAGGTGCTTCCCCCTGGCGGAGGAAGCCGGAGGGGATCTGTGTGTGGGGGGTCAGCAGCTGCCACAGGGGTTGTGAGGGGGCTGCAGCAGCAGGCATAGGGGAGCAGCCCACAGCAGCAGTGACAGCAGGCCTCAGTGAAATTGAGTTTGACATCCCTTCTTTAGATATTCAGGTCCTGAGTTATTTATTCCTTGCAAAGTCAATACCAAGTCATTAAATGCCAGGTATGCCATTGACAAACATCTGTCAATTCTTTAATATGGGCATTATGTGATCCCTATTAGCTACAGCTACAATTTTTAGATATATTGTTTCAAAGGGTAGCCTGCAGAATGCATTGCACAGTACGTATCCATGCTAGGATATATCCACGATATGAGTAACCGTCACCAAATCTGTGCAGATTAGGAAGGGATGCAGCTGGTTCACTAGAAAGAATTGCATCGGGGTACTACTCACCACAGATAACACCTCTGACCCACAGCTGAAAATTATGGAGCAGCCCCAATTGTCTTCTTTTGGAGGAGAGGTATGTAATCACATCCAAGACAGCTGAATCTCTGAATCCATAGTCCTATCATTAAGCTTATACTCTGTTCAAGGCACAGATTGCTTCTTTGGAGTTGGCAGTAAAGAACAATAGAGTTGGGTGTCATCAATATACCGATAATACACTATTCTAAAACTCTGGTAAACCACTACTCCAAGTGATTTCATATACCTCTTAAACAGTCCGAGGAACAAAATGGAGCCGGGTGAGACATCATAGGTTAACTGCTTAGGTGGCACAGTGGTTAGAATGCAGTATTGCAGGCTAACTCTGCTCACTGTCAGCAGTTAGATTCTCACCGGCTCACTCAGCCTTCTATCCTTCTAAGATCGGTAAAATGAGGACCCAGATTGTTGGGGGCCTTAGGCTGATTCCATAAATCCCTTAGAGAGTGCTATAAAGCACTTTGAAGCAGTGTATATGTCTAAGTGCTATTTTAATGCAAAGGAAGTCTGAAAAAGAGGGATAGGCTGGGACTGATACCTCTGTTATATAGCAGCTGACACATAATTTTTTTAAAAAATTAAAAGGGTTTCTTAAAATTAAAAATATATATGCAAAACTTGGTTTTGTATTGCTTGCACATATATCTGATCTTAATGTGGCCTAAAAACTGTATATGGTTAGGTGTGGTGTTTCAGTCTGATAAGCCACACAAGCTTGAGAGAGAGCATGAGATTATGCTGGAGGAATTTGAAATAACAGACAAGTAGCTGATCCGAATGACCAAAGACATAACAGAGATCAAATGTTATCAGAGAAGGTGAAAAAAAAATAAAACTAGGGATTTCTTTCCTTTGAGTCATGTCTGTGGCTCTCCTGCATAGGATGATTTAATTAGAGAAATAGCTCTATTATTATTCAACCACATAATCACATTATAGGGTGATTACTTTGACTCTGATCTTGAACTCACACATATACACTCTCACACACACACACACACACACGAGACTTATTCATCTCAGTGGCATTCTTCTAAGACTTATAGTTACAGGATTTTGTCTTTTTCTCTTCTAATCACTACAGAGTTATTAAGGCAGTGAATCATGATGTTTTAGTCTATCATATAACAAAGTTTTGAACTAACTAGATCCCTTTCAAGATCAAAGGTCAATGACTTTGTCTAAGAGTGTGTGAAAGAAAATATTACCACTACATTTGGCCTGCAGTTTATTTTCAAGAAGCCATTAATATAAATTAGGGGTTCAGAATAAAATTTGCATGCAAAATCCTAACCTTGCTACCTATTAATTCTATATGAGATTGTTCATTCTAGTTGCATTTCAAGGCTCAGTCTGTAGACTTTGCCAGCACAAGGACACCCTGTACTAATGTTCTTCGAGACCACTTTTCACATTATAACGATATGGTGATACACCTCTCCTAAACCTAACCCCATACTATTTTAGAAATATTCCTGTGGGACAAATTATACCTACAATTAATGATTGCTATAGCCCAGAGGTTACTCCCAAATGTCTAGGAAAAGATGGGAGCATTTCCCAATAAGAAGCCATGGTCCAAATAGTGCTTAAATAAATCCCATTCATCCTTTCTTGGTAGGGAAGAGCTGTGGTAAATAGTGGTTAGAATGGAGCATTGCTAACTGTCTACAGCCTGGAGTTTGATCCTGACCAGCTAGGGTTGACTCAGTCTTCTGTCCTTCTCAGGTAGATAAAATGAGAACCCATATTATTGGGAGCAATAGGCTGACAATTGTAAACTGCTTATAGAATGCTGTAAAGCACTATGAAGTGGTATATAAATCTAAGGGCTATTGCTATTTTAATACAAAATAAATCTGGAAAAAGTGAGAAGCTGGGGCTGCTACCTCTATTATATACCAGTTGATGCATAAAGCTGTTCTTTTGTTAAAAGGTTCTTTAATTAAAAAATATGCACAATTTTAGTAGTCAAAAGCCTGGAGTGTAATAGTAACCATCAGATTGGCTGTATGTATTAGTTCTAGGTTCTGGAAGGAAGTTATGAGTTAGGAATGAGTAAATATACTTTTCTTGAATTCTTCTGTATAAACCTCCAGTTTATTGCAAAGACCCAGAAAAGTGTTTGCTTGAAGCATAGTAGGAACTTTGAAGCAGTTGACCAAGGCGTATTCCCTCCCGGGGAGCTGACTAAGGCAGCCTCTATACAGTCCGTTGTCCACGGACAAATCTATGAGAAAAAAGGATTCATTCACTGTGGGAAACAGGAAATTGCTAAAGAACATTCCTTTAAATAGTTCCTAGGGAATTTCTGCTTTAAGATTACCATTATTTTTTCATGAACCGGACTGTAAATATGTAATGAAACATAAATATTTTGTATTTCGGCTAATAAAAAATTCAGGCATATAAAAGATGCATGCTTGCTAAAAAATAAGTAACTGCGGTCAGATTATATTAAAGGCAAATTCATGCAAGCACATCGCACCTCCAACAAGTCAACAGCAAGTAGCAGCAGTAAGAAAAAGAAAGAGTTTGCTAAAATTCGTATGCATGGCCCTTTCGGCAAGCCAGACAAGTTGGTGCTCACCGATAAACAGAATTTGAGAATATAGCACTTAGCAATAGCATGTAGACTTATATGCTATTTGACACTGCTTTACAGCCCTCTCTAAGCAGTCTACAGAATCAGCATGTTGCCCCCAACAATTTGGGTCCTCATTTTACTGACCTCGGCAGGATGGAAGGCTGAGTCAACCTTAAGCCAGTCAGGATCGAACTCCTGGCAATGGGCAGAGTTAACCTGGCATACTGCATTCTAGCTACTGTGCCACCACGACTCTTATTGTTAAACACCTGCAAGAAAACCTGGTTTGTGGGAGATTATTATATTTTATCTCCTGTCCAGGGTGAATGAGAGCTCATCTCTGTCATATGGAGTGTGCTCCAGCCACTGTGATGCTGTGTTAGGCTAAGATTGAGGAAACTTGAGTTCTAATTTCCCCTCTCCAGCTATGGAAGCTCATTGTAAAATTTTGTTCCAGGCACTCACTCACAGTCCAGTCTACCTGACAGGGTTGTGATGAAGGTGGGAATGGAGGAACGCAACATATAATATAGGATATTAGTCAAATCAATCTTTGAAAGTAGTATGAAAATATTGTAGAATATCATCTCCTTTCTGTATTTTTCTATAGCGGTGGGGGAGAATTTTTTTTAAGCATATTTGTTGTGGTTTACAGATCCAATTTTGCTCTCCCCATGGACTTATTCTTTGTACCAGCATTTGAGCTCCAGGTGTGATATTATCATATTTTATCATAGACCACAGTTTCCACAATGTTCTCAACCAGATGACTGATCCTCATTACAATATTTTGGTCAAAGATATAATAGATGCTAGTCATCTGAAAAATGCATTATTCAAGGTTGCCAACAAATAACCATTTAGGTTTCAGGTTGTTGGATTTCAGAACTGCTTGATACACAGGTTTTGTTGCTGATTGCTCTGAAAGAGACAGAACATACCATGAAAAGCTAAATGCTAGGTAAACAACTGTGCTAATAGACTGGAAGAGAGAAGGGAGGCTTGGGGTAAACATGTACCTTTCAGTGATGTGTCTCAAGGTCATTTCCTTGTGAAAAGAATATAGCCACAAGACAGTCCACACTCAGAGTGACCATTTCAAAAGCATCTTTTTAAAAAATTAATTGAATGATGACACCAGGCATGGCTTCCCAAAGTATCTGTATAATAATGATACTTTATGGGAAGTGCCATGGTTGAGGGATGGGGAAGCTAGGTATTTGGCATGCAAACTTCAGTTCTGGCTTTGCATTGCTGTAATCCACTTGACCTTTAGTAAACTATACCTTTCTCAACAAATTGAGTCAAGGATAGTTCTTGCTTAAAGGTTCAAGTTGGGGGCAGGACTGACACTATGAATCCAGCTACTCTAATCATCAGAAAAGGGCTTGATGAAGACACCCCACCACCTTCCCTCATGTGGTCCTCGGACTGTAAAATGTCTTCCTAAGGACAAGGACCTGACCTCCATTATCCCAATCTTTGAGAAATTGGGGTTGCTTACCTGCTTCAGTCATTCTCTTAATTTGTCAGAGAAAATAAGAGTTAAATAAATATCTCTTTATTCCTATCTAGACTTAAAAGTCATTTTTTGTTCCAAGATTATTTGGAAGAGAAATGGTGAAATTGATTTTTCCAAACTGCTGTATGGGCTGGCTGATGCTATAGGGATACCGCAGAATTAGCTACAGTTTCTTAGAAATATGTCAATGATGAACATGAGTATCATTAGCAATAATGGTTGATCAACCTCCCACAGTCATAAGGAATGGAATATACCAAAAAGGAAGTGGAGCTTCTATTTTTTTTTAAAGCAGACTTGATTTATAACCTCTGATGCTGCTGCATCTAAAAAATCTCTGCCTTTTATTTTGCATAGGAATACTTGCTCCCTGCAAAGTGGTTGAGGTTATTTTGGAGATATTTGGGTAGCACCAATAATTTTTTTCATTTAACAAAAAAAACCAGGATAGCCTTTTGTCGATATATTAGATCAGAGTTTGGAATTCATGCTTTTTTTAAAAAAATCTTTTAATGGTATTGAGCAAGGATGAAGCTATGATAAAATGATTCTGCTTGAGCATTCCTTTCTATGATGACACATTAATAAGGACATCTTATGAGGATACTGTCATTCCTGGGGAACATCCTGAATAACAGAATAAGTTGGAAGGGACCTTGGAGGTCTTCTAGTCTAACCCCCTGCTCAGGTAGGAAACCCTATATCATTTCAGACAAATGTTTGCTCAATCTCTTCTTAAAAACTTCCAGTGTTGAAGCATTCACAACTTCTGGAGGCAAGTCGTTCCATTGATTGAATTGTTCTCACTGTCAGTAAAATTCTCCTTAGTTCTAGGTTGCTTCTCTCCTTGATTACTTTCCATCCGTTGCTCCTTGTCCTGCCTGCAGGTGCTTTGGAGAATAGCTTGACTCCCTCTTCTTTGTGGCAACCTCTTAGATATTGAACCACTGCTATTGGGTCACCCCTAGTCCTTCTTTTCATTAAACATTCATTTCAAAGCAAAACAGCAATGGCTTCGTTTTCATTAGCGGTTCCTAGTTTAGAAGATTGTCTCATGTTTATTCTCAGAGAATTGCAAATAATACAGAGCCTAAGCTTTCTTTTTAACTTTGCACGATAAAAATAATATATTGAGACAATATTTACTGTCTATAAAAACAGCCAGTTTGGTGTAGTGGTGAAAGCACCAGACTAGAAATCAGGAGACTGTGGATTCTAGTCCCATCTTGGGCAAAAAACCAGCTGAGTGATTTAGGGACAGCCATCCTTTCTCAGCCCTAGAAAGGAGGCAATGGCAAACCATATCCCTTCCCCCCTTCCCATTCCCTTCCCCCATATCCCATATTTTGTAAATAGTTTTCTAAAGTTCAATGTTAAATTTTTAATGTTTTTCTGTACACCGCCCCGAGTCCTTCGGGAGAAGGGCGATATATAAATCTAAATAAATAAAAATAAAATAAAATAAATGTTTCTGTCGAGTAATTTTAAGGAACATGGACTACAATCACAGAATTAAGAAGGCTTAGATCCATTAAATAAATAGAGAGTTTTGCTTCTAATTCTGAGTAGGAGTATAGTTTTAGTTGTTAATATAATTAATTTTGTCTAGACTGGTCATTCCCTCTCATTTTGGTAGAATTCAGATTTAGAAGAGACTTTCATTTGGAAACCAATGGAAGCTTTTGTAGGTTACCATTTCTGATAGAGTGACTAGACAGACAGATAGACAAATTCAATGTCTCTTAAATTAATATCACATATAAACTTTCCTCATTTGAGAGATCTATCATAAATTACTCTAAACAACAAAGATGATTTAATATATTAAACCCATGTTTTGTGCATGAATCATATCTTTTAAAAGATGAAAGAGAAATAGAGAGAAAAAGAAAGGGGGAAGGCGAGAAGGGGAAAGAGGGTGACAAAGGAGAAAGAGAGGGAGGAGGAGAGTTTGGGTGAAAGAGGGAGAGAGAAGGAGAAAGAGAGATAAGGAGGGGCAGGGGGAGAGAGGGTGACAAAGAGAAGAAATAGAGAGGAGGAAGGATGCAGAATTTTAAAAAAAACTCGTAGCAGAGCACGGGTACAAAAAGCTAGTATGGTATATATCTAAGGTAAAGGTTTCCTATGTCCAGTTGTTTCTGACTTTAAGTGTGGTCCCCATCCCCATTTCTTAGCTGAGGGAGCCAATGTTGTCTTAGCAGGAGCTGGGGCAGGAACAGGGGCTGACATCATCATGTGATACTTGAACCTGTGCTGGACAAGCTCAACATTTTTAACCTCTGAGCCACTGAACCGCCCCATTATTAATAGGTAGGTAGGTAGATAGACACACAGGCAGACAGAGACACATGTATTTATGTATGCATGTATGCATCTAAATTTGTATCATTAAATTTGTTAATATTTTATCTCATAATTTGGAAATATCTAATACCTTTAAAATCATGGTTTTTCCTCAGGATTTCATGTGGCTGTGCAATAAATAATGTAATAATTAATGTTAAGAGTGGAATTTGGTACCATTATTTATTTATAGTTCATATTTTTAAACTGTTCATATCCCTCGAACAGGGACTCTGCGTGGTGTACAATAGAATTGATGAATAAAGCAACATATAAAAATTAACATTAAAGTTAAGTTATGATTAACTTTTTAAAACTATAGAATAATGACAATATAACCTTCCAAAAAATAAAAATCCCAAGATGGACATTTATTACAGGCTGCGGTATGTGTGTGGGTGTGTGCAGGGGCTGACACTTATTGTTTATATCATAAATATAACCATTTTTGACAGTTGCTAGGATCCTAGCAAGATTACTGTACCTAATCCATTTTTATTTTTTCTTAGTCTAGCACTTTGAATACTAGAAAGTGGCATCTACATGCTAATATTCTCCTGCCCTTACATTGTAGAATTTAAATTAGTAGCTAATTCTTGCTGTCTGTCCTTAAAACTACCACATGCTGTCATTAGCATTTGAATTTATCAGCTCAATCTAAAAGAAAAAGAGTTAATCTTATATAAACAAAATAAGACAAAATGCTTTCTGCATTTGTCATATTTTAAAAGGAATTGTGATGTTTTGGCATTTGGGACATTAGTTTTTATAGGATTTAAAATGCACTGCATCTAGGCTTATGAGCAAGTAGTTAACTGGTGGCTAGCTAGCTGTTTGTTTGTTTGTTTATTATCCCACTTTTAATATTTTTATAAATA
This sequence comes from Pareas carinatus, assembly GCA_032468095.1. Lineage (NCBI taxonomy): Eukaryota > Metazoa > Chordata > Lepidosauria > Squamata > Pareidae > Pareas > Pareas carinatus. The sequence continues at coordinate 164,994 of JANHFO010010490.1, read as the reverse complement.
ACTCAATAACCCCATTAATGAAGCATGCACTACTAAATGAAAAGCTGGGTTCCTTCCCGATTTACATTGTGGGAGATTATTTTGCAATCCCATTTAAGTAGGAAAAAAACATCTATTTTCATAACAGCCTGATCTACAGATATCAAAAACTCCTTTGATCCATATTGTGTTTATGAATGTATCATACTGCTTTAATTCTGTTAATTTAAGTATGGAACACCTGTTCTATTTCAGTGTGAATTTATTAGTACTGAAAGCTTAGCATGTAAGAAAAAATATATGTTAGTTAATTACAGATCAGAGAATGGAAGTGGAGATCTAAAATAGAATGAGTTGTGTAGATTGCAGCCAAGAAATTAGTTCCTGTAGCAAAAGCATGAGAAACTCTTATTTATATAATTTAAACACTATAGGTTAAGCAGATGTATAATCTTCCTCAGAAGTCTCAAACTTTTTCAGGTAACCTAATATTTCACAATGGAAGAAGATAGCACAGATGTCATCAAATAAACTCTCTTATGCAAGAACACTTATATGTCACGACATACGCAGTCATGTAAGATTTTGACCTTTTTGCATATTAAAAATGTGATTTAATTTTGAGAGTGCCTTGCACCTATAGGTGCCATGTTGATGACCTTTCTTATCTGCTCTCAAATTTAGCACTCAGCTTATCAAATTAGCTATGGTATAAATACTAATAGCATTCTGAAATATCTGCTCGAACAAGACACTGTTTGCCATAAATAAATACCTCAGAGATAGACATAGAAGTGTTTATTCTCAGTTATTTTTGGTAAAGATTTGTTCTAAGTACTTTGATATTCAAGCAAAAATGTTATGATCTTTCTTTTTTCCAATAACTTCATAGTCCAACCGGAAAAACCAGTTTAAGCCAGTCCAAGTCTCTCTTTGTTTCTTTCTCTCTCTCTTTCTCATGCGTACTAGTTAAATAGAATAACACAAACACAAGAAAAATGGCTGTTCTAGAAAATATTATTGGTCGGAAATAGGTGGGTGAGAATACAAATTGCACTCTTTATTTAAGTGTGACTTTTAGGCTGTATGAAATAAATAATCATTAGCAGTTTGGTTCCAATTAGCGAAGAAAACAACCAGGGCAAACATGCTGATACTTGCCATTTTGATATAGAATTAATTACAAGTGCTTTGTATACCTCTCAGCTGCAGTAATTTAAGAGTTTGAGACTCTACTGTGTTTTATAAGTTCAAGGAGAAATTTACAAGTTCAAGCAATATATGAAAGGGTTATACATGGATAATTCCTTCCACTCCAAGCTAAATTCTAGTATAGAAAATAATACTGTTTCATTTTGTATTTCTTTTTCTATAAAGATTTAATCCTTTGTTGTTCAAGTTTTATATAAAGAGCTATTAGGGAGTCACAGGGTGACAAAAAGTAGATCATATACCGTGTTTCCCTGAAAATAAGACACTGTCTTAAATTAATTTTTGCACCCAAAGATGCGGTAGGTCTTATTTTCAGGGGATGTCTTATTTTTCCACCAAGGCCGCCCAGAACCGGAAGTCTGAGACCTTATTATCGGGGAGGTCTTATTTTCGGGGGATGCCTTAGATTTCAGTGAGAGACCAAACTGTAAGGAGGTCTTATTTTCGGAGGCTGTCTTACTTTCGGGGAAACAGGGTATCAGTATGATCGGAATATAAATAAACGGTAAAACGTTGATACCCAAATATACGTTTAAAATAAACCAAATTCATATTTTAAAAAGAAGACTATTCAGTCTGGATTGCAGTATGACTTATGCTATATAACACAGGCATGGGATTTCTTCCTGAGCAGGAAGTTGGACTAGAAGACCTCCAAGGTCCCTTCCATGTCTATTATTCTGTTAGCACAGAAACAGCATGATAGAGACTCAAGTCATCCATTAGTATATATTGTCCATCATAATAGCATATGCATTCAGAAATGGCCAACCTCACAAATTGTCAGACCTGTCAAAAATTGTGGCCAGGTGAGCTAATTTTCCTTTATTGTAAGGTCACATTAACAGAATCTTGGAAGTCTGAAAATATATTTCTCCTCCTGTCTCCTTTACATCCTAAGAAACTAGAGAGGGAGAGACTCATTCTAAGTCACTTGCCCCACCCACGTTTCTGCTGTGGACTAAGTTGCCTTTTATCTGATTGTTCCTGTGGCTGTTTCTCTTTGCCCTATCTCCCCAGTTCGTTCCCACGTATCATTAAAGAAGCATATCTCCATGCTTATTCGATATTATGCCACTATCTGCCATCAGAACAGCTACCATATTCAATATGATGTTAGAAAATCTATCTAGTGATTCTGCGAGAAGAGACACTACCACATTAGCACATCTTTTGCAAAAGCTACAGACTAAAATATATTTTAATGTAGAAATTCTCTCTATACTTGTGGCAGAAAAGCTGAGGAAAGATTGCTGAATGTCCCAAAATCGCCCATTTGGGTTTTCACATCCTAGTTTTATTTCTTGTTTTAGGTCAACTGCTAGATATTCCCATCCCCGCCCATCTCCCTACATAAGAAAAGAATGGTTTATGATTGTCCATATATAAATCATATATTTTGGGGGTTTTTTCCCTAAAAATAATCGGTATACACCAGCTATGAATCTTAGCTTTATTGCTGTGCTACATGTTGCAATTGATCTCATTACCTATTGTAATTCAATTTGGGATTATTTTTGCAGTAAAAAGTTCTGCTGATTAACTAAACATTCCTTTAAAGAAAAGAAAAAAATTTCTATGGAAAAATACCTGTATCAAACATCACCTCTGAGGCTTTTCATGAGATTTGTCAACAGCCTGTCACAAACTACATAGTCATAGTAGTAGACAAGGAATGCTTTATTTTATGAGGTGTCCTTTCCACCAGCGCCCAGTTGTGGATATCAATAATTGTTATTTCTGTTTTTTATATGACTGTACACCGCCCTGGGTCCCTTCTGGGAGTAGGGCGGTATAAAATATAAACAAACAAACAAACAAACAAACAAACAAACAAACAAATAAATAAATAAAATAAATTCGCTGCCAGTCCATGCAGTAATTTTTTCTGCTGATGACAAAAAGCCCTGTTTTTTAAAAAATGCATATTTGTGGTGGTCATTTGCCTGCTAAACCCTACAGATACAGAATAAAACAATAAAGTATTGTATGTAGCATTTCAAAATGGGGCTGTAATAACATTATTTGGCCACAAAACAACTTCTTCTATACTCCAAGTTTGATTTTCATCTTACAAATGAGCCTCAGTGTTAGAAAGCTGTTTCTATCTTAGGTAATTAGAAATGGATTTTTGTGACAAAAAGTGGCCAATTTTTTCTTGACTGACAGCATTAGAAAAGGAAATGGCTGTTTCATTTATAATTAAAGAAAGCTTTGATTCATTGCATAGCTATGTGAGCATGAAACCTAGGCAAACATAAGTATGCATTGGCCTGCAGCCAAACATACCATATTTTTCTTCCAAGAATACTCAAGTATCTATATAAATGGTTTTAAAAGAGAGTAGGATTAATTTTCATTTCTAACAAAACTTCAGCGTAAACAAGCATTCATGCAAAATCAGTTTTGCTTTTACTGGAAATAATGTATCTAATAATTAGTGGTGGAACTAACCAGACCTGAAGTCCAAAATTAAATTAAATTATTATTATTATTATTATTATTATTATTATTATTATTATTATTAT
>JANHFO010010490.1:140019-154602 GCA_032468095.1 Pareas carinatus | reverse complement strand
TGCTAGAGTTGCTGTTCTCAATAAAAGAAACGTGTTGCTTCAGCCTGACTCCTGCCTCATCTTTCCACGCTCTAACATCATATAAGCCCAATTGCTGTCTTTTGAGGTAATAGTTGCAAGAAGCTAACCAGTTAAATATTATTTAAGAAACCTAATGACTTTATGAGTTGTTGAAGATCTGTTGATCCTGTGGGATCACAAGATAAGAAAGGAACTAACAAGTAGGAAAGCATGAATTAAGGAATATTCTTTTAGGCCAAGACGTTTTATCTAAAAAAAGGAATGAAACAAAAGATGAAGTTAATAGTAACCCAATGTGATATATAATTAATGAATTGTGTAATTATATAAGTAATGAATTATAATTACCTGACAATGGGAACAATCAACCAGTGGAACAGTTTGACTTCAGAAATTGTGGGTGCTCCAACACCAGAAGCTTCTAAGAAGGGACTGGACAGCCACCTGTTTGAAATGGTAGGAGAGAAGTAAGATACCCATTCATATATATTTCCGTATTGCATCGATTATAAGACACACCCTTATTTTTCTGTTAGAAATAAAAAATAAACCTTTACCCTGGTAAGACGCCATCGGATATTTATTTGTTAGACTTATATACCGCTTAACAGTGCTTTATAGCCCTCTCTAAGCGGTTTACACAGTCAGCATATTGCCCTCAACCAATCTGGGTCCTCATTTTACCGACCTCGGAAGGATGGAAGACTGAGTCAACCTTGAGCCAGTGAGAATCGAACTACTGAACTTTTGATGGCTAATGGCAGGTGGCAGTCAGCAGAAATAGACTGCAGTGCTGTTTTTATTAACCACTGCACCATCCGTGATAGAGACACCAAAATATGAAAAAATATGTGTCTTATAATCGATGTAATACAGTATATACTACTCTTGTCTAATTGTGTGTTTCAATGAATTATATCAAAGTCATGCATACTTCCCCCTCTTTATAATTATCCTGATTACTGAGAGTGCATTCTGACAATAAGGGCTGCTGCAGGCTGAATTTATTTTGTCCATACTTCATGGCTTTTCAAACCTAAAAGGTTATAGTCATTCAAAATGGAATTAATCTAATTTAAGATACCATCTTAACTTTCAGCCATTTATATAAGCAAGATTAGTAATACATTAGGATTGTTGTATAATTAATGCCTTGGTTACTTATTGTTGACATGGTCTGTTTATATGTGAGCCAAATTTGTCCTTGATCTTCCTTTTTTCCCCCACTGTGGTCCAAAATAATCAAGTCCTTAAAAAAGAATTTATGTTCCTTAAAGTGAAAATATATGCTAACTGGGGAAGATAGTGGATTTTGCCCCTTTGATCTTCTGTCAATGATAGATTGAGAGAGAGAAAGAGATGATAGACAAGCAGACAGATATATTCAGAATCTTAACAGATTGAAATAGAGTTAAGGTACTGGGTTGCTACGATTTTAATGACGATAACTCTTTGAAAGAAGAATATATTATTTTTGTTTTATTTTCCCCCAGTTCTTCTAGAGTGAAATTGGAAGCAGGGTCCCTATGTTTTGCACACTTTATGAATCTGATGGCTGTCATAACAGAAGACATTTAGAAAATACTAGTTTATACATTAAATCAAAAGCAGGATAAGAAAAATATAGACAATTTTATTGTTTATTTTACTTATTCAAACATTTTCAGATTGGTCATCATATCCATGCATATAAAAGGATTTTCAATAAATATGTTTTAAATGAGCCAGATTTGTATATATTCACTCTAGAATGTTTATAGCCTGATCTTTTCAGATTCAGATGCATGTGCTGCTAAAACAGACTTAATATGAATTTGAGCATTCCTAAAACTTTGTTCAGATTAAAATGAAATATATTTCAGATGTCTGTATATATGCATACATTAGAGGGTAGGGAGAAAAAGCAATGGGTGGTTTTGAAAAGAAAGCTATGATTTTTTTTAAAAAAAACTCATGGTAAATGGCTTCACCAGGATTCCCAGTTTCCAGTGCTTTCTAATTGTTCAAAGCTGATCAAAGTCTTTCTAAAAGCAGGAAATATATAATACAATATTTTCAGTTATAGTTAATCATGATAGGAAGTGGTGGTCCTGTTTGTGCTGTGAATTCATGCCCGTGATTCCAGCTGTAGATTCAGCAAATCAGTCTGAGATGAAGCATGCTGTTTTCTAAATTATGGTTTACATTAATTAAAATACTGCTTGTGGCAGTGCACTATTAAAATTAATTTAAACCATGCATTTGGAAAACAGTATGCATATCCCATGAGTTGTCATTTGTCACTCATTGAAGGTATCCATGGATTCTGCATGGTCTTATTTATTGCAGTTTATATCCTTTTTGTTTTTATTTTATGCTTGGGAATTCTGAAATTATCAATTGTATGAGCTGTCGTACTGAAAAATCTACTGCAACATTCAGAACAAACTGATAAACTTTAGACATTGGGCCTACCATCTTTGTTCAGGTGCTGCTGAAAAATTGCAGATGAAATGGCATTGATTATCCAGAGATAAAACTTGTGGTTCTCTGTGTTCTCAAAACATTTTCTACCTATTTCAAAAACTGGCAAGTAGTTTTCTACTTCTTTCTCTTGTTTTAAATTACAGATTATGGATAGTCCTCAACTTACATCCATTCATTTAGCGACCGTTTAAAGTTACCATGGCACTGCAAAAAGTAACTTAGCACCATTCCTCACACCCACAACCATCACAGTGCTCCTGCAGACATGTGATCGCAATTCAGGAGCTTGGTAAGTGGCCTATATTTACAGTGGCTTTAGCATCCCGGGACCATGTGATTGTCACTTACGGCCGTGCCAACTGGCTTCCAACAAGCAAAACCGATGGGGGAAAGCCAGCTTCACTTAAGGACTACAGCAAAGAAAAAATTGGGCATGGTTACATGATTACTCACTTAATGATCACATCATTTAGCAACAAAATTTCCTGAACCAATTATGGTCATAAATCAAGGACTACTGGTGCAAATTTCATTAAATGTTCAAAGAAGTGGTAAAGTAGATTCTCCTAAAGCTAGACATGATGTTGTAATTTTATTCTACCCTTGGAATAGGCTGCATGCTTCCTAATTTTTTCAGTAGCTAAGTCTGTAGAAAGGTTGGCATTGGAACCATGACTAAGTAGCTACTTGAACCATTTAAAACAGTGGCGCTCAACTTTTTGGGCACCAGAGACTGGTTCCATGGAGAAAAGATTTTCTGTGGACTGGAGGTTTTGTATGCTCCCTGAATCCCATGAATGGTATTTGGTTTGTTTGCACAGTAGATGTATGTGCTCTGAATGGCAAGAATTTGTCTAGAGTTGATATCTTACTCAAGGATATTACAATATGAGCTAAATGTCAGACATCTGAGACAGGTTATTGTCAATTTAAGAGTGTAAATTGTATTTATTTGTTCAATTTATACAATGCTTTTCGTAAAGAAGATTAAGGTAGCGTATATAAACCTTCATCTTTCTTATCACACATAAACAAATTATTTCTATAATAGGACAACTTTTTTAAAATGAGCCAATATCTCTCATTTATGTTCATTATTTTTCACTTAAGCTTCTGGATTGTAAACCATTTAAGATCATGAAGCCCAGCAATTACCCCTTTCTTTCTTTTTTTCTGGTGCAGGAAAAAAAAATCAAACGTCAAAGAGATTTATTATGTTTATCCAGCTTAGTCTCATTTTAAAAACATTATTATATACAGAAATCTTACCAACCGAAGAACATTTTAGAATCTTACAGAGAAGCACAAACAACATTTTATAGGATAGGTTTTTACATTCATGAATCAAACTAAATTTGAGTACAAACTTGTGGCTTTAGTACAAATTTGCTCTGAAGAAAATATTGCACAATAATTTTCTACTCTCCAGTTATAAAAATAAATAATAATACAAGACCTTAAATATTAAATCACAGATTTTTGAATTTCAAAATTGTGCAGTTAGAACTGAACTGTGGGTGACATATAAGGGCGTATCTGTTTAATAGCTTCTGTGGAGAACAATAAGCCGGTGGAATGGCTTCCCTTCAGAAGTTTCAGGTGCTTCATCGCTGGAAGCTTTTACAAAGGGACTGGGTAGCCATTTTTCAGGGGCTTGGATTAGAGCAGCGGTCTCCAACCTTGGCCCCTTTAAGGCTTGTGGTCTTCAACTCCCAGAATTCCTCAGCCAGCTATGCTGGCTGAGGAATTCTGGAAATTGAAGTCCACAAGCCTTAAAGGGACCAAGATTGGAGACCTCTGGACTAGAGGACCCCTAGAGGTCCCTTCCAATTCTGTTATTCTGTTATTCTAACATTGAACCAGTCTTTCACAATGTCCCGCTCTTCCAATTTTTGTAGTTTCCAGTTACCAAGTTAGGCAATTCTAGGGACTATAGTAATATTTAGTATACATCCAGGCAAGAAAGACTAGTCATAAGGAATTGTTCTGCAATATCCATTCAAATGATGGTGCAGACATTAAGAGTAGATTTGGCACTTCTCAGAATCTGTCTTCCTCTCAAAAATTATATTTATGCAAGCAATTTCTTTTTTAAAAAAATGTGTTGTCCACAACCCAATACTTGAACAGTAATAAATGTGGAATGTTAAGAGAAGACGTCCAGTTATTTTAATACTGCTCATAATTGTTTAGTGAGGTGTTTTTTTTAAAAAAATATTAACAGCCTTTCCAAGATAGCATCAACAGATTTCCCTGGAAGGGATGTCTACAAGCCATGCAAATAACGGTCCCTTTCAGTGTTCGAAGTGGCATTAATTGTTATCTGCTATGGAGCTGCCTTATTTAAGAAGCAATGAGTTTTGACTTAGAAGAAAGTAAATTTCAGACAGGCTTCAGAATAATTTCTTAATGGCAAAAACAATTCAGCAATTAATTAATTAATTAATTCACACACCCATCACCCATCCATTTGTTCATTCATTCATTTATTTCTATCTTGCCTTTGTTATTTTTTTTACAAATAACTCAAGGTGGCAAACATATCCACCACACCTATCTCCTCCTATTTTCCCCCACAACAATTTTGTGAGGTGGATAGGACTGAGGAAGAGTGACTGAACCCATAGTCACTCAGCTGACTTTCATGGCTACCGTGGGATTTGAACCCCATAACATCCTGCTTTCTAGCCTGGGCCTTGGCCTCTAGACCAAACTAGCATATTTTCCTTCATTGGAACTATTTCAACAAAGACTAGATGGGCATCTGTCAGGGATGCTGTTAACTTGTGGTCTGTTACAGGGAACAGGAGATCTGTCCTTGTGGTCTATATTAAAGTGAAAACAAGATGGACAGAATTGATTGCATATCAGATTGTTCACTTTTCCTCTCATTTCAAACATTTGCCCATGTTAGAAAATATCAAACAATATTTTGCCAACAATAACAATGAAATATGTTGGAGTTTGAACCAAACTATGTGGTTATCATACAACAATGATAAGCAATATAATTTTGTGGATGGTGAGCATATTGGGATATCATTTTCAGTTCTAGTTATATTATTAACAGTTGGTTTTAGATTGATAAAATAAACCCGAGATGGCTAATAGCTGTGCTGAATGTTAGAGCTCTCCTAAGTTATAACCTTTTAAGGCTTTTTATAACTTTATATTCCTACATCAAATAATAAATATTTTTAAAAGGGACTGAAGTAGGCTATATTGGCCCTCTACACTAAATAATTAATTTTGCCTTAGGCTATGTTAAAATATTTTGTTCCCTCACATTCATAGACCCAATTCAAGGCCTTTCCACACGTAAAAGTGGCAATAACTGAAGATTGGTACTTTTCTTGTAACCCTCAAGTCTATCCTTTGTAGGGTCTCAGGTGATCTTCATCGTTCAATTGCTTAACTGAAAGATAGTAAACTTTGCTGATGTTCCACAGGAAATATAGCCAAGATAGTTGTCCCATGTTTTCTCTTTAGATGAGGAAATACCATAGTTCTTCACTGGTAGAACTCCTGCCTTGGTTCTGGAAGTTTTATATCCTTTTGTGAAATGAAAATATTATTTGCTATCAGTTCCCATTCCTATATCATTATTATGGAAAGCAACTTTGCTGTGGTAAATATTTTTGCCTCTTTTTCCAGAATATGAAAAGCAAACTCAGCAAGAGATGAGTGAAAGACCAACTGGAGGGAACTGTGACTAAAAAAGAAAGATGAAGACATTTAAGAAGACTTCCATAGAGCAAAGGAAAAATACCCTTCTGATTTGGGAGGTGAGGCTTTATGAAAGGAACATTTTTGTTAAGAACATAGAATAATTGTTTTTAGAGATGGGAGAAAAGATTCTCTGGGTAAAAATGCAGTTACATTCAATTGCTATGTATGTATGAATGCATCCCTGAATGTACTTTTGGAAAAGAGAACAATATGAAATATTGCTTCATCTTAACAGGAAGTTGAAAAAACTTTTCTCATTGCATGTTATCAATGAAAAACTATTTTTACAGCTTAATTAACTCGTAATATTCATGGATCTTCATATAATATTACAAATGATGTAATACTGGGGACAGGGTTCAGGAATACCATGGGAAAAATCAGCCGACGTTGACTTTGGACATCCTTCTAGCTATTTCTCTACAAGCCTTAGATGTTACAAAAGAAAAAGCTTGGCATTTAGAGTTTTCATTTCTTTCAACTTTGCGGTATGTCCAAGACCAGCTGAAGAGTTTTTGTTGCCAAGAGCAAAGGAGAAGTAAAGTGACACACAAACACACACACATACACACGTAGATTTTTCTGGGGCTGTGATATTGACTGTTTGCTTTCTTTGTGTGTGAATGGCATACAGGACCAGTTATTAATAAAATTTAGCTGCCTAGGCTGTCTTATCAAAGTATTCAGATTCCAAGTCATTGCAAATTCCACTTGTTTCTTTTAAACAGGAAAGTATACATTACATGCTTACTTGTTAGTTAGGCAACCCTTTACTTCACCACAGAAAACATTTAAGAATATTGTATTATTTATTCCTTATGACACCTTCCTGAAACTTAATGTTAATTCCTTTATTATGAGCTACAGGCTGAAACAACTATGATTTTCTAAGAGGGCAGTTTTTCAATTTTTCTCCAATAGAACTGCGACATTTCAACAATTTTTAACAACCAGTAAGCAAATCATTCCAGTATGAAAAGATCGGGGTGGGGAAGGAGGCAATTACAAACATTCTACAGATCCCTCTCATCTTCGCTGACACGTTTGGTTTGGATTTGGAAAGAGTTTGAGTTGAACTGCCAAGTGCTTTCTACAAACAGTCATTTTGGGTGATTGTTTGCTTCACCAGTGCTATATTTGGACTGGAAAGTAAAGCTGGATGAGGAGAAAGAGTCACAGCAGTAGAACAGGAAGGTCTTAGGCAGATGACATTATACATAAGGAAGAAATAACTTTGAAAGCTCTGGGTAAATATCTACATTATCCAGCTAATACTTTTTCCCATGACATCATATTCAAAGTAGTCTGTATATTATAGACCATACACTGAAGAAAAAAAATATCTTCTACAGTGAAGAAACACAGAAATGAGACTGAACACACCCAAGTGGATGGTTGACAAAGTAAGGATGTTGATGCAAACCATTACAAATCTCCAACTATACAAGAGAAGGAGTTATATATAGGATCTCAGCGAATTGCTTTGAATTAAAAGAGGTAAGAATGAGTATGTATTTGGAACAGTAAATAGATCAAATTAGTATGAATAAATGGGGAAGAAGGATATTAGAATGAATATTTCATTTGGCAAGTAATATGTTTGTGAAGTCTTGTGCTTTTTGCAAGGAACTAAAACTTGAAGCCATGGGAGACTGGACTAATGTTCAAAAGTTCATTAAATCATTTTAACCAATTTAAATTGAGTCATGGGGCGGGGGGGAAAGGCTTCCTTTTTATTTATTTTTTAGAAAGGAGAAAATCAGATTTGTCAAATGGGGCTAAGTGGGGCTTTTAAAATATGTTAGCAGCATGTTGTTATATGCCGACTAGAATTGTAATAATGGCACTGCTTCTGTTAAACTGAAGCACAACACGCAGAATTATAAGAATAGTCTACATACAGCTGCCTGTTGATTTAATACTGTATACAGAGATGAGTAGAAATAAGTATTTACATTGATCTTTGTATTTGGACTAGAAGACCTCCCAGGAATCTTTCAGCACTGTTATTCTCTATTCTGTTAAAATAGTTTCTGTATGCTTACTGAATACAATAGGGCCTTTAAGTCAATAGGACATTTTAATTTTTTTAAAATATTCCAGAAACCAGATGATAGGAAAAGTAGCAATCAGGCTCTTGGTCCTATATCCCTTTCCAACTTCATTTCTTCCTACTCTCTATTCCACTGTAGTATGGAACTTTATAGGTTTACTTTTTATTGGCGAAGAGAGAGATAAGGGAATCTGAACTGAATTATATCAACTTTGAAGGAAGATCCTATAAATGGGTCACCAAGGTTACACTGCCTTTTATCATTATCTTATGTGGATTAGGCTGATTTTGTGGGTCTTCTGCCTCTGTAAGTTCAATGCTGCATGGCTCACAAATGCTGATCTTTCTCATTTTTATCCAAGTTGGAAAATGCAATGTATTAATTGAAAGTAAAAGGGTATTGAAAATAAAAGGAAAAATAAACTACTTGAATTTTGTATGAAAACACTAAATTTATATTTGGAAAGAACCAAATTTCATTTGCGCCTTCATATTCCTTATAATTCTCAAAGCACAGATTTAATGTTTCTGTTTCTTGCAGAATATGCAATTACACAGAGGCTGACATTCTTATTCCTCCTAAAATAGTTGCTTCTCAACAGGCTTGGGAATAAAATCTTCCTTAGCACTCAAGGAGGCCCAAGGAACATAGCCTATTAAAATTGCTGGTCTCAGGTGGAGCTTTAAATATAGTTCTAACACATTAGGAAAATACCTCATCAAATTTCCTCTTTGCCAGCTTGCTCATTTAGTTTATTAGCAAAATCTGATGATTAAAAAGAAGGTTATAGCAATAATTCCATAACACAGCCTAATATAAATATTGCTAAATACTAACTCTCAGCATTTGTCTAAGCTGAAGCCCAGGATGGTCATTATTAAAATAATACCTGACAGAGCTAGAAGTTTCCAAGTTAAAAAGCACACTCTGGTGAGTCATCTTCAACTTTTTTATTACAGATTTCCTATTGCTTTTCTTGTTAATTGTTCAGCAGTTCTTGAATGGATGTAAAGTTAACTTCTGGATCTTTGTTATAAAGGGTTTGAGGAATAAGTCTCACAAAAGTTGATCATGATTCCCATTTTAAATATTGTTTTTCCTCATGAAAGTTTAAATTGTAGGCCACATTTTAGAAAAGTATTTCCCATAAATGCTATAATTTTAATACAAGTAGACATTTGAATAATTTTCTGTGGCATAGAGAGCTCTGACAGGGAAAAATGGATAAAGCAGAAGCATTGTTAAGAAAATAGTATAAGTAATTATGATCAACATTTTGAAATAATTTCCTCTTTCATTACATGTATGGTATTTTATAATGATGCAATATTTCCCAAACATTGGATACACTTGTAATTTAAAATCTGGTAGTAAGCACAGATGATAATAGCTAGTTTCAGTGTAACAAAATGTTTAACTGTACTATGTGGTAAGAAAACAAGATCTTTTGGTTGAAAGATATTTTGTGTTTACTTTTCTTTCATAAAGAAAATCCATAAAGATCTCTGATACACTGAAAGAAGCAGTCTACCTGTAATGCTTTTTTAAGGGCTTTTTGAAATGAGAACGCTGAAAACTAATGCAAATTCCAGAATATATGAGAAATTGAGAAAATACAATATTGCAGTTTGAAAAGAATTATAGCTGAGGAAGAATAATTATGACCATCTTCCAAGATGAATTTGTGTTTCTTACTGAAGATCATCTTGCACTAAATTTAGTTATACAAAGCTGTTGTACCTTTGTATAACTAGATGAATATAAAACTAGAACTGTTCGTTGCTACAATCCCACCGAACCATCCATTTTTTTTCTTCTCTTCATATTGAGAAGAGGCACAATATAAAACAAGCCTGCACCGTACTTCTCTGATATATTCCTGTTTGCATGTGGTAAGATTGGACTCAACAGACAATTTACAAAAGCCATGTGGCACTCTCCAAAACTAAGCAATCAGAGATGGGGGTTGTCATTTGCTGGGTGTCATTTGGCATTAGAGTGATTTGCCAGGGGCCTCATTCTAAAGATTATGAGGGCCTAGGCAAAAACTAAATTTGATTTTATTTTTTTAATATGTATATTTCATTGCAGTTAAATAATTATAATATGCAGTTCATACCATTGTTAATTACGTGGCATAAAATTGTCCATTCTGTGTATTTAATTATATTTCTCTCTCAGTCATATTAGAAATTTCAGACAAGTGGTAGGTGGCCCCAGAGATGAAGCAAAGCTTTCAGCCCTAGGATCTCAGGTGGTGACCTCCTGCCTGGCATATACCGTGTTTCCCTGAAAATAAGACCGCGTCTTATATTAATTTTTGCTTCAAAAGACACAAAGGGCTTGTTTTCTGGCTAGGTCTTATTTTGGGGGAAATATGGTACTAAATGTGTCCATCTGGCTGGCAGTCTTAACTGGGGTCAGGCTTATATTACGAGCATCATGAAAAATCATCCTAGGACTTATTTTCCGGATAGGTCTTATTTTTGGGGAAACAGATAGGATTAGGATTGGAGGAAATACAGGTTTAAATCCACACAGAATCTTGTTGATGTGCACAGAGATGCAACTTAAAGTTCTTATTTTATCCAACCGCGTGGAGTTTTTTATTCTATAATAAATAGATGACAATTGGAAATTTACCCAGCGGAATTCATAGATCTTTCAAATATGTGGAGCATACAGAAAAAGATCACTTTTATTCTACTTAAAGATGACAGGATAGAACAAGAATTAGTATAAATCATGATTTATATTTTATATAGAAACCTATAAAATATTATTTATATTGTTATATTTGCATGGTCTGAAATGAAACAGAAATGTTTCTTTTTACTGTTCAGTCATTATGGCAACAAAAAATAGTGCAGATGTAAACAATGTGTTTCTTTTCATTAAAAAAAAAAGAATAAACCTCACAAACTCTTGAAATATTTAACTTCAGTTTTTGGGGTTGGCTGGAATTTCGTATAAGCCAGTTCCAAATTCACAATATCCGTAATAGTCCTGGACCTGTAGAAACAGACATCACTCTAAATTATTGTGGATAGCAATATGGACAACATATATATATAATAATAAATAAAAATAAGTAAAAAATGAGAATTATATGAAAATAAACCCTTTAGAGTATTTTAGGCTGTAAAAAAATCCTGCCATTCTTATCAGAATGGAATGTTTCAAATAATATTTATATGATAGTAGCAATGTAGAACTTAAACTGTTAAAACAAGGAATGTTGATTTACCAAATGTTGACTTCCCTTCTCACATACATGGACATTCTTGTACCCAAGTAATGGTTATATAATTAAAAAGGAACCTGTCATAGTTCATGAATCCATATTGTACAGAAAATGGTGGAGCTGCATGCATAGCTTCTATCTAAACAAACTTCTGAGTGAGTTGTTCCTCATGTTAATATGCATTAGAAATAGAAGTTTCATTCCCATGCCTAAGGATAAGATAAAAATGCAGGATTTAGTGGACTACAGTAACATAATGTTCCTATAAAATTATCATAGCTAATGAACTGTACCCAAATGTTATCCTTGAAGGCCTTTGCATAGCTTCATCTAGTATGCCAGTTTCATTCTTTCCTAGCTTGAGAAACTAGTCACTCATGCCCTAGCTTAACTATTGCAATGCACTGGACACAGAATTGCCATTGAAAACCACTCAGAAGTTTAAGGTGACTCAGAATGCAGTGATGCGGGCAGTGATGACCATTCCTCAGCATGCCCATGTGACACTTCAACTCCGTAACCTGTGTTGATTACCAGTACCACATACCACTCTGGATGTGCTTCAAGGGACTGGGCTATAAAGTGCTACAGAGCATAGGTTATCTATGGCAGTGGCCCCCCAACCTTTTAGGCTCCAGGGACTGGTTCCATGGAAAAATGTGTTTCCACAGACTAGAGGGAGCGTGGTTTTGCACCTTGTTTACGTGGCCTGGTTGCTGGCATGTCATAAACCGTTATCAGTTCACAGACCGGGGATTGGAGGGCCCCTGATCTAATAAATCATCCATCTCCCGAAGTGTCTGCCTGAATGCCAAGGAATATAAAAATATTGATACAATTAATTACTTGGCTTAGTGCTGCAGACTACTTTGTGCCTCATGCTTACTAGACTTCAAATAAATTGAAGTACCTTAAAATATTGTCCACTAAGTTTCTAGACTCTTTGTGCTTAAAACAGATCTAATCATGACAGCTTTCCTGAATATTATATGCAATGCAAAAATTTGCTGTATTCTATATCTCCTTGTAGCTTAAAATGCCAAAAGTCAGTGCTTTCTTTTCCCTTTTTCACTGGAACAGTCTGGAGGAACGGTCTTAGATAGGTTACAGTCAACAATGCCTCATTTATGCGCAAAAGTTGAAAAGTACATTCATTTATGGAATATCAAATAAAGTACCCTTGATTGCTCTTGACAATGAAACCAGGATGTACAGCTGGAGGGTGCTCAGCAGTGCTGAAGTTCCAGGCTTTGGGCCAGTCCTTTGTCATTTTCAATTATAGCTAAATTTGTCATTAACTTTCACAATTTGATTGCTTCACTATTCTGGTACAGTTAGACCAGTATTTCTCAACCTTGGCAGCTTGAAGATGTGTGGATTTCAGCTTCCAGAATTATGGGTGCTGAAGTCCACACATCTTCAAATTGCTATGGTTGAGAAACACTGAGTTAGATCTTCAGTTGCCACAGGACCTCCCATGGTTTCTTGACATTTCTACTGGGAGCTGTCCCAGGTACTGCCCTGAATGGCCCAGAACCAACATAAATTATGATGCAAGGGTTTCCTTCTTCCTTTTTTTACAAGATATGTCTCTCTTACTAAAACACAGGAGAAACCCTGCTGGATACCCAATTTAGCCTAGTGTCATGTTTAAAATAAAATATCAGGGACTGGGCGGGGAGGGCAAATACCCTTCTGGGGATAATATGTTTGAAAGCACTACCAGAGAGAAGGCCAACCTTCTGGTCCATGACCCTTCATATCCCAGTGTGTAGGACCTTGAGCAAACTATCTTAGGACCTCACAGAGCCACCAAGCTAGAGGCCAGGAGAATTCTAGGCCTCCCTGAGGCATGAAAGCTGGCTGGTAGACTTGGAGCAAGCCATTCTCTCTCGGCCCAGCTAATCTCAGTGTGATTGCAAAACAGTCTTTCCGATTTACAATCTTTGCAGGAAGTTCAGAAGGATACAATTTTTGATGGTGATGGCTATCGTGAGGAATAGATTATAGAAGAAACTGGAAGCTTCTTTAATAGATTGCTGGATCCTTGACATTATTTGTAGACCATATGAAAATGCTTGCTTGAGGATACTTTGTGCTCTTCAGTGTCATATATTACATACTGAATGTTTTCAAACATCAAGAGTGAAGCAGGATTATTTATTAATCTACATTTTGTTTAACTTTTATATCAATTCATGGGACCAAGCAGTTTCGGATCTTAGCTACAACCCTCTCCCCGTCAACTATGGCTAGTTGACAGAACACTGTCCAGCTATATGCTACAAAAAGCCTTCCAGACGTTTGCTTTTTCCTACTATTCTGAAGAAAATGTTCTTTGAGATCATTAATTAGGATCTTTTTCAAACAAATTATCAAAATATGATTGGCAGAACAGTGAACATAAAATAGAGCAAGCTGAAACTTTGGTTGGTGTCTTGAGAACAAATATTATATATGGAATCTGTGGAGTTCAGAGGTATGTGACTCTGTGCTCGGATTCTTTTCCTGAAATGGGTGGTTTGTATACCCACTCTGCAAGTCGGGGTTTTCAAGATGAGACAGCGGCAGCTGTAATCTTCCACCTGCAAACAGTCTTTTCTTTTGGAAGCATTTCAGTCGAATAGGTATCTTTGGGGTCTCAATATATGCTCAGAACTTGTCTTTGATTGGAGACGGTTCATTAGTAGAATTGAGCTGACTTAAATTGATATTTTTCCTTGAATAGTTATACATTAGTGCTTATATACAAACTAGCAATCTTTACCCGCGCTACGCTACGGGCTTAGTATTGTGGGCTCCGTAAGCTCCGCGGGTCCCGAAAAAGTGATCTGCGGGCCTGGGGGAAGCTTCTAATGAAGGCCGGAGGCCTCTCTGGAGGAGTCTCCCAGGCCCATCGATCGTTTTTTAGGCTCCCGCGGAGCTTCGGGAGTAGAGGGAGAGTGGGGAGAGGGAGAGTCGAGCCTGATATACCTACCCTGCTGCTCCCTGACTTGCTGCTCCCGCCTCTGCCATGAATGTTGGAGAAACTGCCTTCGCATTTGAATTGTGGATGCCCCTTCCCACTGT
>JANHFO010010490.1:72168-84028 GCA_032468095.1 Pareas carinatus | reverse complement strand
ACTTCAGTAACAGAGCGGTCAATGCCTGGAACTCTTTACCTGACGATGTTGTTACATCCTCAAACCCCAATATATTTGGACTTAAACTGTCTACAGCGGACCTCACTCCATTTCTAAGAGGTCTATAAAAGGGGCGTGCATAAGCACACTAGCGTGCCTACCGTCCTTGTCCTACTGTCCCCCATTTATTTTTACTCATTTATATGTTTATATAATATGTTTTATTTATGCCTTTTGTTGTTGTTTTTATCATATATGCCTGACAAAATAAATAAATAAATAAATAAAATAAAAAAGGACTTTAGATTTTTAGTGTTCCAGATTTAAGTGTTGCTGAAAGATTAGTGTCCATTTTCCTTTTCCTGTAAGGTACTTTCCTACCATGCATCAGCTGCTGAAGAAGAAACAAGGGAGCTTCAGGTAACAGCGGTAATGTCATTTTCTTTTTTTCTCTTGTATATCTAATCATGGTCTATAAGTAGCTGAAGATGCAATGGAGCAGAGGGCATGATGTTTTTAAAACGTATGTCAGCATATTCAGTCAATTGCTATAAACTATTCTTGCTTTTGGCTTGAAGATTCAAAATGAAGATAATCCTAAAGTTGTGGCTTTGTTAAAATGAATCTAAGCTAGGTTTCAAGGCCCAACACAAGCCCGCACTGCCCTTGTGCATGCTCCTTTGATCCTGGAAGCTGTATTCAGCCATCAACCCATTGGCAGTTTCGTCTGTCTCCCTATGAATGTAGCTATCTCCTTTGAAAACTGCACGACAGTGAATTCCCTGATTAAACTCTACCTTAGAAGAAAATATGTTCATTTATTTGTCCTATATTTTTAAAAGTTTCAGCTTTTAGTAGATTATCCTAAGCCCATTTTTCCTTGTAACAAGCTGCTTCAGGTCTAATGTGAAAATCCCTGATCAATTTTACAATTTTGAAAAGAAAACGAGAGGGAAATTGGGAGCATACTCCAGTTCTGATTAGCGCCAGGTAAAGCAATCTTTATCCCTTTCAACTTTTCTAGGTATTGCAGCAGCTAAATTTCAAAAGAACCAGGATTAGTGCTCAGATGCAGGTCTCCCTGCAATTAACACCAGCTCAGGGATTAAAAAGCAGATTTTTTTATAGATGTAGGAAGACAGAAAATCTTCCTTCCTTCCTTCCTTCCTTCCCTCCCTCCCTTCTTTCCTCTCTCCCTCCTTCAGTTTCTTGATCTATGAACAGGTTTGAAGGTTTGAAAAATAAACATTTTCCAGCAGAAACTTACAGTATTTCCAGAGGGACATTCTACATTTATAACCAAGGCAGATGCAGGTGTAGCTTTGTTCAGTAGGAAACCATTGAATGAGAAGAGCCTACATCAAATTTCTATTAAATGCATTTGACATTAACCTGGGCTCAAAAGTTCCCTTTTTCACTGGGTAGCAACCATATATGGGAGTCAGGGCTATATTTTAAAAAATAGTAACATGCAATATTACTTCAATTGGGTAAAACCATTAAAACAGCACTTTAAGTATAGAGACTCTTGGTGGCTTGCCTGTAGTTAACAGCATAACAAATAAAAGAACAAAAGACAAATTATACAAACATCAAGCTAAGTATCAGAGATCCACCACAACATATTTCCAATAACATCATTTCATTTCTGGTTCATTCACTGTTGCAGCCTAATGCGCAGGGGGGAAAAAACAGACTTTCGGATCTTTAAAAATCAGAAACAATTGGAGACAGCCTCACAAATAATCCAACATTTTGCCAGGACTTTATAGGAAATAATTCGCAGTTTGAATTGCACACAGAAGACAATGGAGAGCCACCGCTAATTGCAAAATTTTGGTGTTACATGGACACACTAGAATGTACTCATTATTATCCATGTATTGTGGACCAGCACCTTCAAGGTCAACCCTATGTTGAAGGCACCCTTATGCACTATTGTACTTGATGCATTTAATGTACTTAAGTACATGTATTCAATTATTTAAACTCTTTAAATGTTTTGGTGCTTTGAACTTCTGAAGGCTCTTTAGAGGTATCACCCATGGAAAAACTATAGGAAAAAGTGCCAACATCACTGTAGTGGCAGCATTTTTGCTAAATTAATTGAGAAAAGACAAAGCCTGTTTGATCTACCCCATCTTCAGATGACTTTCTATCATCTGCTATATATCAAACCTATTAGTTATTATTAAAACAATGTCCTTTTTAAAATTCTCTTAAAACTGCTTTTACTGATAGCATGAAATGTCTTCAAATCAAATTCAGTTCATGTTTATAGAGTATTTTTTTTCTTTTTGCAAGGGCAATTAGAATAATCTCCATACAAAAAGGATAGACATTTGGAAGTTAGGTATTTATCAAGATCATGAGTGTGTTTGTTCATTTGACTAGCAGTAAAGAATTACGGTATTTTCTCATGTTACTGCTTAGTTCGATTTGGTAACAAGTATTTACTTTTCAGGTACATAAAACTTTGCCTGAGATCTGACTTTTAACCAGCATGTTTTAAATATATAGCATGAGTTCAGATTCAGTAAGAAACAACCATTTAGCTTTTAAAATGACCTTTTTGTATAGATATGTTTTATTAAGGGAGTTCAGATATGTTAACCAGATAATGTGCCCTCTTGAAATATGCCCATTTCTACAATACAGGCATATAGTCAAAATTACACATGTGTTGGAGACAGCTTATAATCTATACAAATTACAGATATTTGCATATAAATTTTTGCTTAAATATGCTAGGAAGCTGAATGAATTGGTAATATGATCTTCCAGTGATCTGAAATGTTAACCCATAACCCATGTTTCCAGAGTTGTGCATATGGGAGACTGCAGAAGTCTTCCATTTCATTCCTTCTTAGCTGCAGCATTTGCTTCTCCACCCCAATAGCCATTTTGGAAGTTGCATCCCATACACAATGGCATGGAATGTAGTCTAGACTCCTGCAATACTACTAAAATGCTACATTAAACCTCTGATTTAATGTATTGTATAAAATCAGACTATATTATTCCAGTATTAGTTGTCAGGGGAGGAACAGTTCTTTCCTGTGGTTGTTCAACATTCATTCCCAATTTATAAGTAGAAAAGCTAGCTTGATTTCCTTTTTTTTTTTGACACATATCTCTGGGTTGGAGATCACCGTTTGTCTTCTGCTAAAATTGTGCTAGAGCCACAACAGACTTTTGTGGTACATAACTGAACAATGGTAAAAAAAAACCCAAAACTATTTTTGACTCCTGTCTAGTAATGTTTACAACAAATCTAAGTGAATTGCATTTGGTGGATTACATCCAGGTGACATGGTGCTTTAGTTTATTTATTTAGTGTCTTGAAAGGCAACATTTTTCACTACTGCTCTTGTTTGTTTCAAGGCTGCTGTTGTACCATCTGCACAATCTCTCAGGCTCACTGACTTTTACTTCAGTGACTTTGAGCTGTCAGATATGGAGACGTCTCTGTGCACAATCCGGATGTTTACTGACCTTAACCTTGTCCAAAATTTCCAAATAAAACATGAGGTGAGGCTACAAGCATGACCATATATGAAGCCAATTATTCTGCAACATCATGTCCGTGTGTGTGTGTGTGTACATGTATGTACTGTATGTATCTGACTTGGATATAAATTAAATAGTACTTTTAAAATCATCTATGAGGTCATGGGAAAAATGCATTATTATCTGTGAGAAACATTTTCTGTCATTTTCTATGCATATTATAAGCTCCAGAGGAAATGGAGTTTGCTATGTGCTTGCTCACCATTCTTACCATATTTGCCAGATCCTTGTCACCATCTGCAGAGAATTGTTTATCTATAAATTCTTCCTGAGATTTTTTCTTTTAATTCTGATTCTCCAAAATTCTAAAATCTGGGGAAATCTGAATTGTCTTCTACTAACAGTTGCCCAGAACAAGTTTGCATACTTTACATATAAGGAGAGATATTGCTTTTGGTTGCCTGCACCAGGCAGATTTTTTGCATGTAGCCATTATGTTGATTACATAAAGATAATGTACATAAAGGAAGAATTTCTTATCACTTTCAAACATACATTAGAGATGTCTCCAAATAAACTAAAAACCTGTAGCATCAGCAGGCTTTCTCAATAAGGTTGTTCATCACTTTAAAGTTATTAAGATACTTCAGCTTATTGGGGATGCAAACACACCAACAACTCACAAACAGGTAGTCCTCGACTTACAGGTAGTGCTCGACTTACAACAGTTCATTTAGTGACTGTTTGAAGTTACAGCAGCACTGTAAAAGGGATTTATGATCGTTTTTCACACTTGTGACCATTCCAGGATCTCCATTCTCATGTGTTCAAAGTTCAGACGCTCGGCAGCTGACTCATACTTATGATGGTTGCAGTGTCCTGGGGTCTTGTCATCCCCTTTTGTGACCTGACAAGCAAAGTCAACGGGGAAGCCAGATTCACTTAACAACCGTGTTACCAGTTTGGCAACTGCAGTGATTCGCTTGACAACTGTGGCAAGAAAGGTCGTAAAATTGGGCAAAATACTTAACAACTGTCTTAGCAACAGACATTTTGGGCTCAATTATGGTCATAAGTCGAGGAGTTCTGTGTGCATCTCCCATATAAACCTGAGAAATAACAGGCTTGGTTTAAGGAGTTGCATGCAGCTACTGCATTCATGTCACCCTGTGCCCCAAAGCCCCCTTTTATAACTCAGTTCCACAAAGCGGGTATAAAAGCCAGATGTTGAAATTTCTTGAAGTTTTAATATATTGGCTTTGGAATTTTTATCTAAAAACGATGGTGATTTTTCTGTATCATACTTTTAACGCAACAATAATATTTTTAAAAGGTCCTTTGCAGATGGATTTTAAGTGTGAGGAAAAATTATCGGAAAAATGTTGTTTATCACAACTGGAGACATGCTTTTAACACAGCCCAATGCATGTTTGCTGCTTTAAAGACAGGAAAAATTCAGGTATGTTTGGATAACCTTATTTATATTAGGCTGTTTTTAAAACCTTAACTAGACATTGCAACATATTATGTTGAAATTTTACCAAGAGCTAGTTCATAGACTGTAAACATCTTCATGTAATGTATTCCTGAGTTACATCACTAAAAGAAGAAAATCTTTCATAAGAGTAAACATCTATAACCTATGATGTGCGGATGAGATTATTCTGATAGCTAAAATGCAAATGATCTGCTAGCTCTAGTAATGAAAATCCAGGAGGTAGAAAAAAATGAGTCCAAAATTAAGAACAAACCTTTAACAACATGTACAACAAACAGTCTTAGAAATTATAATGAAGATATTGAGGTGGTGGATAACTCCTGCCTTTTAGGATCAATCATCAACAGTCAAAAATATTCCTCATAATAGCACTTGGTTAGAGTAGCTTGGTTTTGAACATAACATGAAGGACATATTACCATACATGCCGGACACATTATGCAAAGATCTAGTTCTCTATTATAGACGTCTCTAGAGAATGCTGGGAATGGTCAAAAGAAAGAGACAAAGTGAATGACCAGCAGCAAGGAGAATGAACTCAAATATGTTCCTGAGGGCTGCACCATTGGAAGACCTGAAGAACATGATTAGGGACGGATTATACCAGCCTAATGGCAGAAAGTGAGGAGGAACTAAAGAGTCTCTTGATGAGGGTGAAAGAGAAGAATGCAAAAGCTGTACTGAAGCTCAACATTTAAAAAAACTAAGATCATGGCATCCTCTTCCATCACTCCCTGGCAAATAGAAGGGGAAGAAATAGAGGCAGTGACAGACTTCGTTTTCTTGGGTTCCAAAATACTGCAGATGGTGACTGTAGCCAGGAAATTAAAAGTCACTTGCTCCTTGAGAGAAAAGCTATGGCAAACCTAGACGCCATATGAAAAAGTAAAGACATCACCTTGTCAACAAAAATCCATATAGTAAAAGCCATGGTTTTCCCAGTTGCAATGTATGGCTCTGAGAGTCGGGGTATACAGAAGGCTGAGCATCAAAGAATCAATGCCTTTGAGTTGTGGTGCTGGAGAAAACTCTTGAGAGTCCCTTGGACTGCAAGGCGATCAAATCAGTCAGTCCTGAAAGAAATCTACCCTCACTGTTCATTAGAAGGACAAATGATGAAGCTGAGAGTCAAATATTTTGGGCACTTAATGAGAAGAAAGGATTCATTAGAAAAGGCTGTGATGCTGGGAAAGATGGGAGGCAAAAGGAGAAGGAGATGGCAGAGAATCAGATGGCTGGATGGTGTCACCGATGCAACAAGCATGATTTGGGCAGGCTGCGGGAGGCTGTGAGGGACAGAGAGGCCTGGCAGGCTAAGAGTCGGACACAACTTCGCGACTGAACAACAACAAATTCTGGAGAAAATCTGTATGTGTGGTCAACATTACTTTGGTGGTTATATAATCATTCGATCTATTCCCATAAGCAGTGACTATGGGTCCTTTGCAGTCCTGCCACTTTAACTGCATTTATGACATTACAAAGTTGTTGATCTGCCTCTAAGGAGGCACCACTTTCTAGAGCATATGTTGGCAACTTTTTAGTGACCAGGTTCTAAAACTGCTAAGATGGTCAGTCTAGTGTCATATATCTAAGCAAAACCAAGACTCTTTTTGCGGATTGTTTTTTTGAGGAATGAGAAGTTTATTGTTCAGTTGCTTCCATTTTATGGTTTCTTTAGTTCTTATAAGCTCATGCTTGAGACCCCAGTGACATTACCTAGCCACAATGTCTTCTGTCATTCTTTGTCGATTCGCCTTGATTTTTACAAACATCAAGGTCTTTTCTTGCCTTTATATTATTTTTCCAAAATAGTTTAGGTTATCTGTGCTTTCAAAAAACACCCTGGTTTTACTGAATCTAGTACTGGATGGTTTGTTCTTTTCACTGTCCAAGCAATTCTCAATAATTTTCTCCAGCACTACAGTTCAAAGAGTTTGTGGAGTTGAAATTAGCTTTCCTTTATTTATTTTCAAATAGTGTAAACATATTTAGGATTTAGAATAATTGCCTCAAAATGGGAGGTAGCTATGCTACTGATTTTCAATAGTTGCCATGAAACTTTTGGCTGTTAGTTCATATACCCTGGAGGCTTCAAATTGCCTGTTTAAAGTCTGTGTAAATTAGTCTTAAGGTTTCAGATGGCTACTACAATGTCTGTTGCTTTATTCTAAAAATATTGGATATTTACACTGCATATGGAATGCTGTTCAACTTGTGATTAAGCAAACAAGTAGAAATCCTCACATAGAGAATATAGCTACATGAAATTAGAAATGTGTGGAACAGGTACAGCTCAAGAGAGCCAAAAGCAAACTAAAGTTTTCTATTAGTCAAACTCTGGAACCTTTGCTGTTTAGATATGTTTAATTGCGTATTTCAAATTTGACCCAGGTCAATTTGGGCCTAAGGGAGGTAGGTTTGCATTATTAAGAGTAAAAAATGAACATGACATGATAAACTATTGCTTTGAATAGTTTATTTTTTAAATATTTGTTGGGTTTGTAACCATGAAATTATTGAAATAACAAAATTGTATACAATACAAAAGTGAATAATGATTATTTGGGGGCCAAATAATATATCTATTCAGAATTCTGTGTTATTTGTAATATACATTTAAGATTAATTTTACTCAATATATATATATACTTTCAGTTTAAGAGTGTATAGACATCGAAACAGCCAAAGAAAGAAAAAAACAGCATGTAATGCATTGGTACCATGTCAAGTATTTTTTGAATATAGTAATTTATCTCTCTTTCATATCGTATAGAGCAAACTTACTGATGTTGAGGTACTTTCTTTGCTGATTGCAGCTCTGAGCCATGATTTAGATCACAGGGGTGTGAATAATTCTTACATACAGAGGTGAGTAAATGGCAGGTAAAAGAAAAGCAAGATGTTTCTATTTTTTATTTTGAATTAATATTTCAGCCATAATATTTAGAGAAGTTTTAACTAGAAAGATTGTGGAATCTTCTCTCAGGTTTTCAGGGATTCTGAATATCTATTTGTCAAGGGTGCTTTAAACCAAAAATAGGAAAAGTTTTGGTGTTCAGCAGTCAGATCTACATTATTTTTGGTTATGAGAACGGCAGTGAAAAAACAATTGTGCAAAGTGGGTGAGCTAATAGATCATGTAAAGTAGCAGGGGTTCCTATGGGTGGAACAGGAATTTTTGAGGTTTTTATGTTTGAGATGAGTGGATTGTTCTTTACTTTTTAAAACAAGACAAATAAACTATCTTAAATAAAAGTATAAAAATATACCTAACAACAAACCCCTCAGTATTTTCTCCACAAGTCATTTGGTAGCAATATTTTGGTGGCACAAAAGGAAAGAAGAATCACACTAAGTAGACTTCTCAGTGATTTCCAATGCAGTTCATCCCGCTAGAAATTCTTTAAATAGGACAGTCAGTTATGTTGATTGTGAGGCAAGAGAAAGGAGAGAAACCAGCCTATGGGCTTCAGGATGTCTTTTGACTCCCTCCATCCTTTTCCACAGACAATTGGTGGGAATTGGTCTCCGATGGGGCAGGGCAGATAATCATTAGTAAAGTACAGTGACAATTGGCATTGTTTAGGTCAAAAATAATATCTTCCAATATATTATAAATTTATTATAAAAAAATATTCTCCCCCCTCTATGTACATACATGCATAATGCCCAATATTAATAGTACAATATGTATCTTTTAGAAATTTCTATAAAAATGAAGTATTATGGTAGAAAGAACGCTAGTTACTGTATGAGGACAAAAGCATCATCTTATTTCTCTGTCTCTGTTCCTCTTTGATAGATATCTTTCATGGTTAGGAAAGGTTCTATTTAGGAATATCTGGAATTGTGCAAGACATATTTTATAGCATTTTATTTTAAAAAATTGAATGAATATGCTATAAAAATGCTTCCAGAGATGTTCTTAAAGCCCCCGAATTAGTACAAATAAATCAAAATATCAGTATCTTTATGGGAACCAAAAAACTGAGATTACTTGCCTCAAAATTATTTTCTTAGAAATAAATTTGTATAAAAAATTGAAAGCAAAGCAGAAAGCTAACGTATAGTAAAGCTTTGTAGTAAAGAAATCTGGAATGGATTTTTATTTGGAATATCTGTTTGCAGATACGCAGTAAGATTCCCTCTCCTCTCAATCCCATTTCTAAGAAAATAGAATATCTAACAATGAGTTTGCCATGGTCTTTTCTGTCTGACTCCATCCAAATGGATCAGGGTATCTCCCAGAATTCCACCACCAGCACTAGGAATCCATGAGAATTGTTGTCCTAACCATTCAGAGAACATTGTAGACTGATTTATTGGATCATATCTGAATGTACTTCTAGCCAAGGAGTTAATAAACTACAGAGATCTGTCAGAAATCTCTAATACGATTACAAGAAAAACTGATGGATAAGAACTGTGAACATCTTCATATCATGAAGCTTTTCCAATAACAACAACTTAGTTATAAATATGAAGCTATTATCTAGAGTATTATTTATGCAGATTTATGCTATATATTCTCCTTTCTGTTCTTATATATGGAGATTTTATCAGCCTTGTTAGGCAATTTAGAATACAGAATTATTATTTTTCTCCTCAGCCAGGTCATATGGGAGAAAAGTAATATCCTAGTATATCTTATTACTTGTCCAGCTTTTTACACTTGGATACTTCTCATTTATGCAACACGCAATCTCTCTTCCCTTCCTTGCCCTTCCCTTCATCACTGAGTGATGTTCAAAGTGAATCGGAGACAACCTTGAAGAATTCTGTATTTTAAAATTTATATTTTAGACTTAATTTTCCTAGTCATCTGTTTAGTTGCAGAATTGCCATTTTATATTTGTTTGCATCTGAAGATGAATAAGCTTTTGTTTTCTTTCAGATGTATTCTGTAAGTAGTACAAATAAGGAGGGGGGAAATGTTATTTCTCACATTAGCTTTGTACTTTTACTAGCTTTGTAAAGCTATTGTACATCTATAGTTAATTACTTCTGATAATTCTATGTGGCCTGTTTTTTCCCAGAAGCGAGCACCCCCTTGCACAGCTGTATTGCCACTCAATAATGGAACATCATCATTTTGATCAGTGCCTGATGATCCTAAACACACCGGTAAATAATAGTTGTGTTTACAAGCATGTCCAATTTAGTCTTTGAACAATTTCCAGTCGTTTCTTTCAACCTATTCTAAGCTGTGCTACTGAGCTTTTCCAATATTGCCCAATAAGCTCAGGAGACCTTGTTAATATTTCAGTATAACACACACTAACCTGACCCCAATGAAAAAAGAAAAAAATTGATACTTAAGAATCTTGCTTAATCTTTCTAAGGAACCTTAAGCGCTCTTAGTATTAGCAATATTTCCAAACTTGTGGAAACAGTGAGCCAAAGGCAAGGCCTGTGCATCATTTTTAATACCCTCTAAGTGAACGGCAGGCCTGGGGCCACTGATCTCACTTTGCGATCCGGCGAGACCCCGGCCATGAATGGTGTGAATGTGTTTTAATGTTTTTAATGTTTTTTAACTTTTAAATGTTTTAGAATGGTTTCTTTAATGTATTGTGAGCCGCCCTGAGTCTTCGGAGAGGGGGAGCATATAAATTTAATAAATAAATAAATAAACTTTGATAATGACCACACAAAACGTTAAAAAAATATTTTCAACTCAGTATGAAGCTCTTATTCCTTCAGTTACTTTTGCTTCCATGTTTTTGTCCGTTGGAAATTCTCTTAATTTGACTTACATTACAAGCTTAAAAATAACTGGAATTATACTGTGGCATAAGCTACAAGGTTACACTTATTGCAAAATGTCAGTGAAATTATATCAGCAGAACATATTTAAATAGTGCATCTTTGCTGATGAAGCTGTGCCAGGTTCTTGAATTTAGAACAGCATAAGGATTTGATAGAGCACAAAGAGAGAATTAATGTCAGGCAAATTCTATTCCTTGCAAATAGAACTGTGCATTTTTTTCTGCTCACTTCTGTACAGGAATAAGGTACAGCAATAAAGAATGGATATTTAATACCAGATGTAGGTGTACATAAAGGTCTGTTTCATCATCTCCACTTCTATTTTTGGCAGAAGAAAATGGTACCTGGGTATTTCATTTTTTTCCCTCAGAAAATTTACAACAATTTATGTTTGTGTGCTATTGTTATTGTTGTTGCATATGGTAGTATTAACAGTGTGCACACACAGAGATCATTGGAGCTATCAGAGATGGAATCCATAAAAATAGCTTCTTTTCTAGGGATTGGTGAGAAAAACTCAGTAGTAACTGATGAAGCCATGCCCGTATTCTCAACTGAATAGTTCAGAAACAGAATTTATATTTTCTAAGGGTCCTTACCTATTTATTCATCTTTCTCAGTTTTAATATCTGAGTTTTTAAAAATTAACTATTTTTGCTTTCATCGTAGAAGAAAATAATGTAGTATGTAGAATTTAAGAGGAGCCTGTCAAAGTTACTGTATCATTATAACCAATGCATTATTGTCATAAATGTTCCATTGTTTTCTCTTGGTCAAAGGGCAACCAGATTCTCAGTGCTCTTTCGGTTGAAGAATACAAAGCAACATTGAAAACCATCAAGCAAGCTATTCTTGCCACAGATTTAGCACTATACATAAAGTAAGTTGCAGTTATGGTATTGTAATTAGACTTTATAATAATAATAATAATAATAAAATTTTATTTCTATCCCACCCTTCTCCCGAAGGACTCAGCGCGGCTTACAGGCAATGTTAAAAATAAAACATACATATATAAGTTAAGAACATCGTTAAAAGAAATTAAATCAAGCCTGAACATTAAAATTTGACAGGGGAGCA